>BOPP01000106.1:4411948-4454562 GCA_017312745.1 Gryllus bimaculatus
TCCAGATGATCCCACCTACCACCCTCCTTTGCGGCTACCTCTCTTGCCCCTGTTCTTAGCCCCAGTGCATTGAGCAATAATCAAGGAGCTTGTAAGTAAAGGAAAGTCAGTAAGAACAAGAACCAAACAAAATAATGCTTTCACTACAGTATGCCTGTTAGCATTCAACATACTTTCATGTTAAACCATCCAGACATAAGATGCTATTTGAAAAAATGACAAGATATGTTTGAGAGTGTAGGCTTCTGCAGGTGGACACGGTAACTACTTGGCTGTCAGAGAGACGCTGTGTCCTAGGCACAGGTGCCAATGTTTTGGCGGCTATTATGCAAAACCCAGGGCATTTTGCTCTAAGGAAGGTTGACATGAAATGTTGGCACGTGTGCCTAAGAAGCGCCATCTCCCAAGCAGCAAAGTAGTTACAAGATGTCTTTGCTTGTAGATGTTGCTATCTTCCATGTAACAATGAGATATCTGAACAATCTCAATGAGATACTCTAAAACTGGCAATTTTTTTAATTTTAAGGAACATGTTCCCAACATTTTTTTCTATTTCTTTACATTTTATATTATCATTTATTTACCTACTTTTTGTTGTTTATGTATTTTTTGTATGTGGTGTGTTATGTGTTTTGTGTGTATTTTCTGTGCTAATTTTGTAATTTATTTTACATAATAATTAAACATATTTACATCAGGTCAGGCATAGTCAGTTGTACTGCTGTCTGTAAACTAAATATATAAATCAGTTTTTTGATTTACAAATTGATATCCAGTTATGTAGAGCTCTATTTAATTTGTTTCTGTTATTGAGGATTTCGATTAGAGAAGCAGCTGATGCCATTAACTGACTTTCTACTGCATTTCGTTTTAGGTATTAGTACATTTCATTTTTTGATTGTTCTTTTCATTAATTATGTCTCTGCAGGCTGACAAAGAACGTGAGAATCAACGGCGACAACTAGAGCAACGATCACGGATAAGCAGTACAACAGAAGGCTCTTGCTCTGAGGACAGTACAGTTGCATCACCTACCAGTTCAATAACAGTAGAGGGTATTCCTGTCGGTGGGGGAGTGCCTGGCAATACTTCTGTCGAACCAGAACCTCCCAGAGCTTCATCATCACTAGTCAATGAAGTAGAGACACCTTGGCAGGTTTTGCAAGAGGTAATGAATATTTCTTTCTTGTAGTGGAAGTGTGTACTTTAGATTTTTTGTTGTTTGAATATTCTCAACAGTTCCTGTAGTGAGTTGGTGGATGAGAGTTATGTCTCAATCCATTTTAAGTGGTCAAGCATTACTTACTTCGCCATCACGTAAAAAATTCATATTTTGTAAATAAATTTCCGTATGTTTTGTCTGTTCATAAAAACATCTTTAATTTTTTTATCATACCTGGTTTACAAATGTCAGCCATTTTTGTTTCACGTCATGCACCATTTTTCGCGTTTGTAGACATTTACACTTTTCTAAATTACTCATCTCTGGGTTGTTCTAGCATTCTAAAATAAGAAGTATTGGATTCAATATACTCTGGCCTACAAATCAAAATATTATTTACATACCTTTTACGTTTTTAATTGGGAAATATTTGCAACCAAATGAACAAAATTCGATTTTCAGGGAGTAATTTCTTACAGGAGGAATAGAATCACAGTCTTAATTTTTTTTTTTTTTTTGTGCTTTTACACATAACAGTATAATTTGTTTTTGTAAAATGTTACTGGTAAATAACGTGCCACTTAAAAATTGGAATTTCAGATTTTTTCCAAATTTTCAACTAATATCTCTGTTGAGGGACAAGACAAAAATCTGAAAATTGCATCCTTGCGAGATCACTGTGATGCCAATCTCCAAAAAAAATTTTAACTTTTAGGTTTCACTGTGGTAAAGAAAAAATTGTAAACTTACGCAAGAAAAAGCTTTATTTCCACTTTGTGGATGTGTTGTGCAAAGTAGTAATCATATTATTTTGAAGCTATTTCAAACTAAAATCTACATTGATTTGAAATAATTAATTATCCTATTATTAATAAACATAAAAGTGGTCTAATGTATAATATATTTGGCCTAATATATGGTGTGGTTGGCATCGGAAGAAACCGTTGTGTGTTAAAACACTATGTGAGATTAACCATAATTTACTGATTGCATTTATCTTGTGTGTTCCTTCCTGGTTGAAATATATAGTTTACTGTGAGCTTCAAGTGCTATAGTGATTGAGCTGTGTAGTAATTTTTCTTATTCTGTGATTTCAAGTATCTTTTGGCTCTTGTGTACTGTGGTGCAATGCAACAGAACTTATTTCATTGCTTTGAAACATGGTAGATGATCAAGATAACTGGTATGTTTAACCTCATACCAACCACGTGTTTATGTACTAAGCCAAGCTGTGTTGCCAGCTCACAAGAATAACTGTCTGGGCTTTCTCTACTGCATGCAGCTGGTGATCTATTGGATCCTGTGACATTACTTTAAGGTTGATTCTTATCGCTTAGCGTTTTGGCAGCCTGAATTTCATGCCAGTCCTACTCGCATCTTAAGACCTGTTTCCAATGGTGCTACCTAATCAATTTTCATAACTCCCTAGTTTCTGAATATGTATGGTTTGTAGCGGCAATTCTCAGAGTGATAGAGAATCGGTCTCTAGTGATGCATCCGTCAGGTCTCCAAAACCATCTTCCTGTTCTATTTGTGGCTGTAGTTAAAAGGAACTTCTAGTTGGCGCTGAAGTCCAGAAATGCAAAGTCTGTAAAACACCATATTATCCAAGTTATTCTCCCCAGAAGACCTTATCTAACGGAAGATTATCTTCTTGCTGTGCTATGGTTACAACAAACAAATGGGATGTGGCGCTTGAGCACCACTTTTTCAATGCCGAATTTAAACAGCTGACTTTGGTGGATTGTAGAGCAGGTCACAGAAATTAAAAATCTCTCAGAGAGAGTTAATTACTTGAAAGTGCTGATAATCACTTGATTGTCTCCCGTTCTCTGGAAAAAGACTTGCTTTGGAAAATAGAAGAATGTCACAAATGGGCCTCGAATGTCAACTATGATTATGTCATCGAACCTGAAGTGGTTAATAATCTTGAGAGTCTCAATACCAAACTTGAATCTATTCCCCTTTTTCCTATGATGGTGTCAGCAATGAGAATTGGGAAGGACCGGAAAAGTCGCCCCTTACTTTGAAAGTGACCTTTTCGATTGATGTTGACGCTAAACTTATTCTGCATAATAAAAACAAGCTTAAACCTCTTTGTATTTCTTCTGGAAATGATATTACACCAAAACAACAAAAGTACCTAAATTGAGAACTGAATTGGAAAATCGTATTGGAAACAGCAAGAAGAATTTGAGAATAGTTTACAGAAATGGTGTCCTAAAGATTATTTAGAATCTAAAAAATTAAGTCAGGGATATTCCAGAGTATCTTCCATTAATGAACTTCATGTCTATTACCAGAAAGTCAGAGGCTTGCGAACGAAAATTGCAGGCTTGTAGAGATCTATCTGTTCAACAATCATTGACTATGACATTATTATCTTGAGCAAGATATTGTTGAGTGAGCTCAGTGACAGTTTCTCTGATGACAAACTTCAGATTCATAATTATACTATTTTTCGTCCAAATCATGATGCTCACTCCAGCATTAAGAACAAGGTGGTGGTATTCTCATTGCGGTCAGAAATTCCTTGACTTCATTTCTGGTCACTACCGTTGCCCTAAACATTGTACATCTTTTTGTTTACTTAATAGGGTTAACTTAATAAAGGTTTACTTAATAGGGTTAGTCTGATTGTTGGGGTCATATATTATCCTCCATGCTCCAATCCATCATTATGTGACACATATTCTAATTATCTAATTGTTGCAGTAGCAAGTCCATCAGCTTCTATGCTTTTGACCGGTAATTTCAATTTTCCGCAACTTGGCTGGGCACATTTCAGCTATGTCTCTCCAACATTTCCTCCCGTTCTTTGTTCTTCTGTTAATGAGACAGTTACTAAAATTTTAAACACGCTGGCTGTACTGAACCTGCGGCAACATAATGGTATTGTTAATCAAATAAAACTCGTTGCTTGATCTTATCAAATGTGATCCTTACCACACTGTGCTCACTTTTACATCATTATTACATTCAGTTGACTGTGATTTGAAACCTACTTACATTTATGATTTTTAAAAATGCCGATTATATAACTATTTGTTCTGAACTTAATCTGATTGACTGGAGTTCTGTCTTAGCAGCATGGATATTACGAATGTGGACATTTTTTATGATATTCACTAATTCACTGGTATCATCCAGCGAGGCTGATTTTTGGTCTCTTACCTGCCCTCGTATTCCACAAAACTGAGTCATCTCATCGGGGAAAAGAAAAGGTTACATAAAGACTATAAATCATCAAAATCTACTGATTTGTGATTTGCTTTCTGCCATCAGAGCGAAAGTAAAGTAGTTCCAATAAATTTCCTACGATAATTATATTTCTTTGTTTGAAAAATCTATATCTTCTAATATCAATGTTTTTTAGAATCATGTATGTTTCACCACTAATCACAACCATATCCATGTAATATGCACTATCAGGATATTCATTGTACAGAATTGAGTGATACCTTATCCATTTTTGCACAATACTTCAGTAATCGGTTTTCCAACAACACAACAATCCTGTCCGACATTTTCTCCAGTTTTGATTGTCGAGGACCCTTTCATCAACAATCTTCAATTACAGTTGTGTGATATCTTTGAGATGCTTGGTTCTTTAAATTCAAGAAAGGGTCCAGGTCCCAATGTCATACCTAATCTGTTTTTGTCACATTGCAGATATGCCATAGCTAGCCCGTTATTCTTACTATTTAATAAATCCCTCAGATGTGGGTCTTTTCCTGATGTTTGGAAGAAGAGCACGAATATCCCTGTTCATAAAAAAGATGATAAATCTGATGTGACGAACTGCTGCCCTACATTCATGTTAAGAGCCATCCCTAAGCTGTTTGAAAAACTATGTGCATGTGTGCATTAATCTTGCATCTACTTTTGAGCCTGTACTCTCAGACTCCCAGCATGGATACAGGGAGGCCAGATCAACAAAAAGTTTACGAACTTGATCATATTCAAAAAGTTCTGAGTTGATTTGCTCACTGATGGATCTCAGGTTGATACAATCTAGGATTTTTCTGAGGTATTTGACCCGGTTGGTCATATGAACTTAATCCATAAACTAAGATGGGTTTGGGTGATCTGCTCCTTTCATGGGTCAATTCTTATTTGTATAACAGAATGCAGTATGTTTCTCTGAATGGTATCCATTCAGACTCTTACTGTGTACCATCTGGAGTCCCTCAGGGATCTCGCTTGGGCCCTTTACTTATCAACTCTCAACTCCCTACAATCTTAAAACACAGTAATAGCATTCTTTTTGCTGAAGACACTAAGATTTATTGTTCAATAGTTGAATCTGATGACACCATCATGTTGCAACTTTATTTACTAGCTGTCAAAAATCTGTGCCTTCTGAACAACATACCATTGCACTATGACAAATGCTATACCACATTAGCTTCTCCAGAAAGCGAGACACTGTTAGTTTTCCATATAGACTCAATGGGGGATAATGGCTGCAGTTGACATCAGATACCTTGGAGTTTTCTTCAATAGTAAACTCAATTTCAATGACCACATTGACAGTATTATTACCAAAGCTCTGTGATCCCTGGGTTTGATTCTGCAAAATGAGATCCCCTCTTTGCCTCCCCTATTCCAATATCAGTAAGGACATTTCGTGGCATCTTATCTCATAGCTTGAGTGCTGTAGATCTGTGGAGATTTTTGTTGATCACCTTTGTACTCTGTCTAGAGTTTGTATGATCTTCCTAGAATGTGGATACCAGACAGCAGTTGCATATTCCAAAATTGGACTGGTGTACATTGTGTAAATTTTCTGCACAGAAGGTGATTTAAGCTTCCAGAAAACTCTTCTCATGAAGTAGAAAACAGAATAGGCTTTCCTTATGACTGCAGCACCTTGACTCACCCATTTCAAGCTCTTGCTTTATGATTACTCCTAGGTCATTTTGAAATGTGCGTGGGAGGTCCAATTGAGTACTGGTTCCTAGGGTTATTTCTTCCATAGTGTTAAATAGTACAGTTACTACTTCTCGAAGCAGCCAAGTAGTTGACCACTCCTCAGTCTTGCACAAGTCGTCTTGAATATCAAGATAGTGTAATGTTGCGTCTCCACAAAATTTTGTATCACCTGCATACCAATTCCACTCTGATTTTAATTCAGTTCCTAGGTCACACGTGAACAAAATAAATAAAATGGGTCCAAAGGCTGAGCCTTGAGGAACTCCACTAGTGGCAGGTCTTAGTGTTGATAGTTTGTCATCTTTACACATATGGAAGGATTTGTCCATTTGGTAATCCTGGATCCATCGATGTAGTTTTCTCTTGATTCCTAAAGCTTCAAGTTTTAGCAAGTGCCGCTTGTGTGGTACCTTATCAAAGACTTGTGTGGTCTAAATAGATGACATCCATACAAAAGTCTTAGTTCAGACATCAAGTTTACTGAGTAAGTTTGTGTAGGCCTTCCAAAAATAAATCCATGTTGCTGTTGAGGAACAATATTGTTAGTCAGGGGATGGTTCAACAATTTCTGTGTAACAAGTCTCTTTATTACCTTCCCTGCTGTTCTAGTCAAACTTACAGGACTGTAGTTACTGGGCAGCTGTTTTGCCCTAAATCTAGTCTGTAATAAAAGATTTTCAGACCTATGTTCATATGAAATGTTTTAATGTTAATAATGTGTCCCTGAAGCATTTGACACCAATAAAGATACACCCTGTATACGTTACTGCTAATATCCCAAGTATGACTAATTCAGGAATTAGCCAATTAATGTTTACATTGTCCAAAATGGTTGGATAATATCCAAGTAGGATCAGCTTCAAAACTTTCTTTGGACTTTGGCCATATGAAGTACATGTTAGCCAACACAAAGTGCTACGGTAGGGGAAGTGGGCATGTGTTACAGTTATGACGAATAGAAGATAATTTGTGATATACAGAAATCAGACTGTTGATGGAAAGTTCCTTAGGCTAATGAGACACAAGATGTGCAGTTTAAATATTCATTGTGTCAGTTTTCAATTTATATTTACATGCAACACACATTTACATGCTATTACAGCATATTTACGCTAAGCTAATCTAATCTCACCTGACCTTAATATAATTATATTTCAAATATCATTTCAGTACATATTTCTGAGATGGGCAAGACAAGGCTCTGGACAAGACAAAGCCTTTGTGATTAACATGTCAATGACAATGCCTTGTTGCTAATGCCGACAGTAACCTTAGATGTCAAAAATAGTCCATTCATCATCATTCATACAGCTTTGTCCAAACCAACTGGCTAATGTGCTAACGGCGGAGGCAGCAATGGTGTAACGGTTAGCATATCGGGCAGTTATATCCAAGTTCGCGGGTTCAAACCCAATTTAAGCCGTGGATTTTTAAGGGCAAAAAAATACTTTGTATGCCTTCCTTCGGAGGGGAAGTAAAGCCGAATGTCCCATGATAGTAGATTTACTGCATGTAAAAGATATTCAAGCCTAAATGATGCCTCTGAGCTAAATTCAAATTGCATGTTTCATTGCCTGACTGATACCTCCCTTCTCCACTAGTGAGTGTAGCAAAATTGACGTGGTCAGACAGAAGAACGGGGCTGATGATCTGAGCCTCACCACGTAAAGTAGGCATCAATTCAAATGTGCAAACTAATTCCTGAATTGACTCTGTGCAGGTCTTTGGCAATTATAATATGTAGCAAATTGAAAATACCAACAGACAATTAGATAATTAATCTTTAGGGGAATAAGAATATTTGTCAAATCAGCTACTGGTCAGCACAGCTGTACTATATACATTAAAACAACTTTCGATTATACTAGCTTTGAAAACAATACAGGATTTATTGATATTGCTAACCAAACCCTCCAACTAATAGAGAATATAGTCAACATGTTCATATTATGGCTAGCTAAATCTCTGAGAAATTGAATGCCATACACAAAAAATATGCATGCTGAACTTAGAAAATTGAATGGAAAAGTAAGTCGTAAAGTTGGGTTCCCATATGAACCTATAACTTTTAAAAATGTACAAAGTGTGGAATGTTCACAGGTGTCAAGCTAGTTTATTATTGCTACACTTATTACTTATAAAAGTGCTTGATGTGTAACGTCATTGTAATAATAGTAATTCATGAAACCAGTGTACAAAGAGGGCGATAATAATTGCATGAGTATTATGTTCAAGAAAACTAGCGACAATAGATGTGTTTTTGTTTTATATATATACACAAGTGAAATTATATCCTATTATACATATGTTCCTTCAATATTTTTTCATTTCCATTTAAGAATAATTTAAATTTAAAGAAGTTTACGCTTCCAGCTTTACCATCCGAGTCATAGATGTTAGGGCGTAGTACTGCTTTTGAGAAAGTTCAATTTTAATGGGTCTTGCGTTGTTTTTGTTTTTATGAAATATTTGCAAATGGAAGATATTGAACATATTGTGGATAAAATATTAGAAGAAACAGACAAAGTCATGAAAACATTACTTTTCACAAAAAGTAAAGACAGGTAAGAGAGAGAATACAATGTGTATAAATATTGGGGGGGACTAGTAATTCCTTACGGTTTTGCTGTAGGTGCACTTCTTAGAACTGGTAAATGTAACTGATGTTTACATTTTTTAAATTCATTATCCTAAGACCAAATGTTTTACATGTAAAACATTTAATTTATTCATATTCAATATTTTATGTTGTACCATAAGTCAGCTAGCTTAACATTTACTTCCCTAATTTACTTTTATTTATTCACTGTTTAGATGTGGTTGTAGGTTCGTAATCTTTCATGTAAATTTTTGTTTATATTTCATGGCGACTGCAAATACCTTTGCTACGTCTGTGTTATAGTTTCTTAGTTAAACAATTTGACTCCTTTTCTGAATTCTGATTGGTAGATGTGTTGTTTTAATTGCATGTGTGCTAATAGAAATAATCAATGATTTTTCATGGAATTAAAGCATATCTAGTTAACTAAATGAAAAGTGAATAAATAATATTCATATTTCTTTTTACAACTAAGGGTCATAAGAATGCAATTATTTCTTTCTAAATCAAAATAGCTTCTTTCCTCAGGAATTAAGGGGAATGCAAATTATTGTTCTCACTATTTCTTCTGGTTTAAAGAAAACTTTAATTTACACTTTTTCACTTCATTTTGATGTTTCAACTTCAGAGCTTATTTAACTTCACTTTCTATGCTTGAAATTGTGACTCAACCAGTGTGGTCACAAGTACTGAGTGACAGATTTAAGTACAGAGTGACAGATATTTTCTTGGAAGAGCCAAGTTCGTCCTTGAAGTTCTGTTTGAGTAGTATCATCTTGTGGGGGAATCCATTGTCCACACATTGAATCCATTACTCACATACGGGTGATGAGAGGTTGTTCCATATCTTCAAATGGCTCTTTGTGAATTTTGTGATATTTCTCTCAGAATTCTTACAATAATAATCATTAAAGCCATTACTTTCTACACATTCACTGAAATGTATTTATATGTATTTTTTTTTCAGTTGGTTGAAATGGAACAAACTGGTGCTGATAGTGAACGATATGCTGAACAACTTCGACAGTCAGCTTTGAAATTGCATGAGACTGAATGTAACCTTCTTAATGCCAAAAGGGAAATTTCTAATTATCAAGATATGCTGGAACAATCGCAGGTTTGTTTAAATTATAATAAATAATCAAAGAATTATAAAACAATATGAAATGTTTAAGATTTATCATCATGTTTCTGATCTTTTAAAGGGTCAATATATTGCCTTGGAAAGGAAGTATAGCAAAGCTAAAAAGCTGCTCAGAGATTTTCAGCAGAGAGAGATGGACCTCCTTCACAGAGAGGAGTTCTATGTACAGCTGTCTCAAGAAAAGGATACCGAATACAATGCTCTAGTCAAGACTCTAAAGGACAGGGTGAGCTGTGACTATTCTATGTAACTTGCACATTGGAATTATGAAGTGTCAGATCTATTCTGATAAGAGGCATTTTGGTTTTTTCTAAACAGTAGATTTCATACATATTTTTCTTGATGATTCCATTTATTTAAGATGGGAATTTCACAATCATTATAGAGAGCATGAATATCTTTACTTTCTTATTTTTCTCTTTCTCCACAGAGAGAAAGTGTAGAGAGAGAATTGCAATGCTGCAGTGTAAACTGCTGATTTTTTAACAGGAAAACTCTTTAGTGGGTTTCTGATCCCAAAAATTATATTTTTTACTTTGATATGTAGTGTATAACTTTCTTGAAAATGTAGTGTAGCCAGATTCTATGTTTTGAGGGCCCTTGATACAGAAAAAATCCTTTTTACCAAAATGTCTCTTTGTCCATTTGATAATAAAAAATTAAGTAATCATCATATGATGTAACTATGACAGTAGGAAGAATAATAACCAATATGTTAGAGCGTAGGCTTCCGCGGCCGGAGTCAGTATTTACTAGGCTGCCCGGGTGCCGCCGCGTCCGTGGCGAAGGTGCCGTTTCAATCGCCATTCTGCAACCTTCTTCAGGGCGTAATGCTTCTTGTTCTGATTCTGAAAACAGTGCTAAATCATCGGCAAATGTTAAATGTTTAATTTTGAGGTTCTTGTTCTTTCTGCCAATTTTTGCCCCTGAATCATTCTTCTCCCAAATGTCCTCATGACTTTATTCAAGACCACATTAAAAAGTATTGGTGATAGCTCTGTCTTGCCTTAGCTCTGTGTTTACTTAGAAGGGCTTATTGACTTCACTTAGAAATTTAACTTTGGAAATCATATTAGTTAATTATTATTAATATATATAATAATTATTATTATTAGTTAATTTTATTAAATTAATAATTTTTTGATCAACTTGGTATTCCTTTAATATGTTGAAAACAGTTTCTCTATCCGCTGAATCATAAGCTTTCTGAAAATTGATGAAATAAATAAAGATATTCTTTGGCCTAGTGCTATAATATTTTAATGTCAATTTTAGACTGAGAATCTGTTCTGCACATGATCTGTTTTTTCTGAAACCATCAATACTTTCAAGTTGTGATTCGATCTGTGGTTCAAGTCTATTTTGAAATAATTTGGAAAATATTTTATACGTTGCAGACAGTCATGAAAAAAAGATGTGTGATTTCAGTGAAATAAATAAAATGTGTGTTAAGTAAGTTTATGAATATAAAACTTTCAGAAATGCATTTATAACCTTTTTATTTTTTATTTTTCAATGAGAAAAAATTGTGATAATTTTAAAAATTAGGGCTTTGAATCCAAATAATAATATACAAGATTCAAAAACACATACTAGAGAACTTCAAATTGATTCTTTTAAATCCTTTATTCATTTCACAACCAACTTCTATAATTTAGATATTTCACATGCATCTAAAAATTTTTCTTCAGAACCAAATTATTTTTGAAATTCTCAAATATGTTAGTGTTTCCTTAAGAACCCTTCCCATCCTTCTTAATTTAAATAATTGTTTTCCCCCTTATACCTGTAATGTAAATATTAAAGTTTTGCAAGAAAAAAAAAGTATGTGTAATTCTTGCAAAATCAATAATTTTGATCAAAATTACCCTTATGATTTAGTAAATTGTGCTCTTTCCTTACAAGAAGTTTAAAGAAAAGGTTAAAAGCTTTTCTTTGGAAACTTTTGTTTACACATTTTTCATAAAAGTCAGTATGACTCGAAATGAAGCAGAAACTACTCAAATGTCTATGAAACTCTACATGAAAACTTTTGAAGATGTAATTTTGTAGAATAAATTACATTACGAAAGAAATCAAACTTCAACAATAAAAGTGCTGGTAAAATTAAAAAAAGTTGATTTTGTTGTATTCAAAAATTAAGAGGATTTACTAAAAATTCAACTGAAACCATACTTTTAATATGTACTTTTCTCTATTTGATAAAAAAATGTTTAATGGAATTGAAGTGATTTTGGAGGATTTTTTTTGATTTTTTTTAACTAAGACTTTATTTGAAGTAGCCCAAAAAATTAAAATATTGTTTTCAAATTTTCAAAATGGAGATTATTCTTTGTGGGACTAATCCTTTGGATATTCTAGGCACTAGTGTTGTTCAAGAATGGACAGGAAGAAAAAGATTGGGTTCAGACATCCATATGTGTATCCATCCAATGTGTATTTCAAAATCTCAGAGATACAAGAGTACCTTTTTTCACTAACATATCATTGGTCCAAACTGATATTGCTATTTTCTCCTCCCAAAATACTTTCAGGATTCAACCCTAGTTTCTCCAAAGATTTGAAATTGTTTCCCATCCTAATTGTGCCTAGTAATCTTTCAAGTATTTTTTAATAAATTGCTATGACATTAATTGTTTTGATATGTATTTTCCTATTTTTATTTGCTCTCTGCTATTATTTGTAAACTATTTACTTTTACTTGTTTTATTAAATTGGGGATGTATTGTTAAGTTTACCTTTTTGCCATAATAAAATAATCTACTATAAAATATACTATTAATTATTCCAGGTCATCCAGTTGGAACAAGAATTGCTTGAAACTCAGCGAAAAGCAGGGCTACCTTCAGTGTTACCCTATGACAGCACAGGTTTACGTCAGCTGACACCTCAACCTCTTCGCCGACCCCAGGTTATAATTATTTATTTATTGTAACAACAAACAGGTGGCATAGGGTAGTTAAGTAGTGGCCAGCAAACCTGGAATCCTTGGAAAACGAAAATTTGAAAATACCTGGGAAAAAGTAGAAATTTTATATGAAAACCGAGATTTTGTTTTCCTTTTTCCAGATTTTATTGACAACTTTTAGCACAGATTGGCATATGTCATTGTATATATATTGTCATGTCATGTCATGTGTCCAAAATAAATACATGAAAAATAATTGTACTCAATGTATTACACGTTCAAGAAAACATGTGCATGTTGTACATCTCTCTCATACATCACATACAGTATCTTCTGGGAGCAGAGGGGGAGGGAGAAAAATTGGTGAAAAATAATTAGAAGTTTTGCTCCACAAATTTCTTGCTATGTATGAGTACTTACTGGCGGGCGCAACTGTTTTTGTCTATGTCATATAATATGGTTTAAAATAAGACAACACTGATTGTCTTAGGACTGTATTTGGAGTGAGATGTGTCCTATCTGTATTCCTGTATCGGCACTTCATGATATAATTTTAAGAAAATATGTAAATGTTATGTGATCTGCATGAATCTTGTCAGCCACATTAAATGGCCTGTGTTTTAATACTACTCAAGCCACTCTTGGTGTCAAAGCACAACCCCCTTATTAAATGAATAAGAAAAAATAATGTTCAATGGGATATTATTTGCCGAAAACTGACTGATGTGTGTGTGTGTGTGTGTGTGTGTGTGGGGGATAGAAATAGTTGTTTCATTTTTTCCTAAAGTGTTTGCCAAGTTATGTCACCTAGTAATTTATGATGTACTATTTACTTATTGACTATTTATTTTTTCTTTTTCATTTCAGGCTCCTCCCGTGAAACCATTATTGCAACAACTTGAAACAGAACTTTCTGATACAGAAATTTCAGATATAAGTCCGGAAGATGGGGACAAAACTGCAACAGTTGAACGGAAGGTATTTTACTTCTTTATGATGTTATTAATATTTTGCAATGACAAATAATACTAAGAGCAAGGAATATTGAAAATTATACCTTTTTTTGTAAGATGCCAGTGAAGGAAGAGTTGGACAGAGCTGTTCCTCCTCATGAATTATTGGATGTGTCAGCCTCAAAAGCAAAAGCAGAACTAGCAACAAGAGGGGGTCTTGCTGGACGCCAATTGCCATCTGGCAAGAAGAATGGTGGGCTTAGTAATAGCAGCTCAGTGAGTATTTATAGTTTTAATTATTTATGAGATCTCACAATTTCTTCTACAATCATGTGTAAACTGGATGTAAAATTTATTTTTATCATGTAAAAAAAAAAGGCGGGTAGTTAGTGTAGTGTTGTGCACAAACATAGATACAGGTGGCCATGTGCTCGCTGCGGGGCAGACCACTTGGGTTAAGGGTGGGGCGTCAGGATGTGGCGTAGTGTAAAAACCCAGAGAAAGGGGTGGAAGATGCTGCCAGCCAAGCTAGGTGGCTTAAAGCTTCACCGGTCCCTTTTTTCTTCAAGGACCCGAGCTGTGCAGATCGGAGACAACGTGCCGGTGGGGTGCAGACTGTGTACACGTAGGCTAGGGCCGGCAATGTACTTTGTCATGAAGTAGTTAGACTCAAGTGACAAGTCATGTAGGAATTCTGTGGTGCTTCACATGATCGAATCTATTCGATATTTCAGTAGAGGGTGTGGTAGCCATAGAATAAAAATGACTTCTAGTAGTGAGGTCGATTTAATTTGTTTATTTAACTATTGTTTAAGGTTTATTTCGGTGGTGGATTAATTTATTAATAAACTAGCAATAAGTTAAAACCACTCTTGTCTGTGTATTATTGCACCCTGCATGACCCCACACTATATAAAATAGTCCCAGCAGACTTTCTAAGAGCACAGTGGCCAAAGGATTGGTTATCTACTCAGGGTGGCCAGCGAACCTGGAATGCTCGAAAACTGGGAATTTAATAAAACAGGAAAACAGGTATTTTTTTTAGATTTATCACCTACTGCTAGCACAGATTTACATATGTCATTGTATTCAGTTAAGTGCGTGATTCAACTCAGTTCATTATAATGTATGAAAAAAATACATATATACGCTTGTGAACTGCAAAGTTCTTGCATTCCCTTGACTTTCTAGTCACATGACTTCAAGGCTACCCGCATCTGTAGATACAATTTGGATACAAAGAAGCACCACAGAACCCCTGTATGGTTGTCCATGGGTAGCACGTGTGTCTATAAGATATTTTCGGAACAAAAGTATCACCGGGAACTCAGTCGCAAAATTTTGCATGCTTTTTCTTTGATGTCATTATCAGGATGACTTTTATTGTTTTGTTGATCGAAAAGTCCAAAAAGGTATCACCCCTATTATATTCAGGGAACTTCACCCTATTTCTTAGAAGAGCACAGGTACATCTATCTTGCCTATTCCCAGGGAATGACTGTGTCTGAATTGGCAGTGGGGACAAAGAATGTGCATAATCCAAGTCAACTGCATCTTCACCTAATTGTGCGAAATGCTGCATCTCAGCTCACCATTTGGGAACAAGGGAAAATCATTGCTACACTCTGTTATCATTCAGTCTACAGTGAATTCCAGTGTAGAGAAACATTCAGAGTCTCTGCACCACGAGCAGTTGTGGAATTGCTGACCTAGGTGGCAATTGGAAACACACTGTTGAGACCTTGTGTCCCAGTGTTACAAGTGGTGTCCCCCAAGGTTCAGCTCTAGGTCCAATACTTTACATTTTATACACTTGCGACCTAGGTGATCTGTCTTCAAGTTGGAACTGCTATGCGGATGACACTAAACTTTTCTCTAATACACTAAAAAACTATCGGATGTTACAAAATGACCTCAACAAAGTTGTGAGATGATCGGAATCTTGGTTGCTGCCTTTAAACTTCAATAAATGTACGGTCTTCCATCTAGCAAAAAAAACCCAAATCTTAATTATAGCATTGAAAGTCACATCCTCAATTCTACGATAGAACAAGATGATCTCAGTGTTCTTATCACTCGAAATTTGAAATAAAATACCAACTAGTTGCTGTTATCAAAAGAACCAATAAGCTATTATACATGATCAGAAAGGCATTTTCTACATTGCGGCCATCTATGGTAAAACTGATGTCTGACATATGTGATGTCACTGACGATGTCTGTCATACCTAAACTAGAGTATGCTAATGTGGTTTGGCCCCCTTATTATTAAAGATAAAAAAATATTGAAAAAGTACAAAGGCAGATTACAAAGATCCCTAGAGAACTACGTCAATTGGATTATGAAGGAAGATTTAGAGAAATATCACTTCTGAAATTTAAACAGAGAAGAAAATATGAGTGATATTTTAGAAAATTTTAAAATCATGAATGGACATTGCTGAATTTAACAACTTCTTTACTAAAGCCATGGAATCTAGCCTTAGAGAACATACGTTGAAACTAGTGAAGAGAGGACAAGGACAGGACCTTTTATTGTAAACCGAGTAGTGAATCCATGGAATTCACTTCCCGCACACTGTGTACAAAAGAAAACCCTGAACGCTTTCAAGAATAGTGGGAAAATAGAGACCACATAATGTCCTGTGTTTCAAAATTTGAAATGGATTCTCATTTCGTAAGTTGTACATTTGCTCATTTTCAGTTAATAAATATTTTAATTGAGAACTTAATATCTCGTTTATAACATGCTAGTAATTGGGATGCAGATTGCATGTTCAATAAAATAAATAGAATCATTTTCACAACACATTTAATTAATATTAAGGTAATGAAGATGAGCATAGAATGATGATGTACTTTTACAAAAATTCTTACAATTTATACTTTAATCCTTGTGGCCTACTAGTTTGATTTAAGCTATAACAAAACAAACAGTTACTTGCCACTATAAATAATGTGCTGTGTTAGTGGCATCTATGCTCTTGGTCAGATTCCTTTGTTAAAAAGTCTTACCGTATCTCTCAATGAGGAAAAGGAGCTGAAGGGGACTTAATCATCCACAAAGTGTTGATGCTTACCAATACTAGAATGCTTGCTTGCACAGTCTCATGGCTACCAAGTTCAAAGGTCTTGCACTTCAAAGTGATAGAACAATTTGATGCTATTTCCACTTTTGAAACAATGTTTATTTCAACAATGTTTCACATGTGCTCAACTAATTATTATTTAATTTCATTATTTTTACATAATTTCATTAGTGTTGCTATTTCACACTTGAAAACCAACACTAAAGTTAATTTTACAACTTTTGTTTCAGGAATATGGTTTAGATGAGAGTAGTGATAATTCCAGTGATGATGAAAAAAATAATTCACGGTTTATTAATTATATTGGTAACAGTGAAAATAGAACTGAAATTAAGACAGTTTCTTCAAATTCATCCAGTTGTAACCAGCCTTCTGTATCTCGACCTACTGTTTTATCTTCTTCATCTTCCTTCAGCAGCACTGGTGTCTCCCCAAGTTCTTCTACTGTACATATGCATAATGTAGTGAGTCAGTATTCAGCAGTGCATCAACAGGTAATAATATTGAACAATTTTTAAAAATATTAATTGAAAATGGTAACATGTTATGTGTCAATGCATAATCGTACATTAAAAATGTACTTTTTGGGCACTTTCTTCTTAATAAATACGATATTTCCTGATCAACAGAAATTATAGAGTGTAAACATGAATACATAATGTTAAGTAGAATTTGAAATTTGAAGGAATTTTGCTTTTCATGGTGTAATGAGTAAAATCCTTTTATAAACTTGATATCCATAGTACATTAATTTGTGCCTCCCAGTGTGTTACAAACTGTATTGAACTTAATATTCTTTTCTATGGGCACAATTTTCTTTCTAAACAACGAAACGCTATGCATTTCATTAAGTTTTTAAAAGGAACTTCATTCCTGTTGAGGTATGACTGTATTCAATTTTTTGGTAGCATTGTCAGTCAAAATTGTATTTATTTTTGTGTTCTAAGATACTTTCCTTTCAGCAGCAACAGCAATCGCTTCAACAACCACCGTACCAACAAAAATTGCATCATCCTTTGCAATCTCAGCAACAGACATCACACTCATCTTCAGCTTTGCTTCAGCAGAGCTCTGGGCATATTAAGCAACACAGTCGAATTATGTCATCATATAATTCTACTTCTAATGCTATATATTCCCCTGCAACTCATAGTCCATCGTCGCAAGCTCTTCACATCCATCCACATCATAATCCTCCTCATTCCACACCCCCTGCAGCCCCAAATGCCCAGCATCACCCAAGTCCTGATCCATGGGTGATCCGTGGCCAAGGGAAAAGCCAGAACCCTTCCTACCCCACAGGCCCACCTCACGGCCTGGCTGCCCCTCCTCCTTCCCTCGCCGAGCAATTGAAACAAGTGCTGGCCGAACGAGAACGGCGCATTTCTGGGGATGTTCCAAGTAGAGAAACCATCACTGAAGTGAAGAAAGGTGTTTCACAGGTTTTGTCTGAGGAAGTTCATCAATCAACAGAAGACATTGTGATCAAAGGTGAGCATTTTTAAACAAATTGAAATTCATTCACTTCTGGCTTGCTGATGTCGCAGCCTCTTAAATTTAAAACTGATATTTCATTTTTGGCTGGAACGTTTTCCAAATTTAAAAAAAAAAAAAAAATCATGTACAACTTTTGGAAAATTTGAGTACTTTTGGGTGAAAATACAGACGAGGAAGTATGTGCTGTTGTAGCACCACTAGTTATATTATTCTCAATACAAAACATATTCATACATACTCTTTTGCCACTTTTAATCCATATGAATTTGAAGCCTGGAGTTTTACCTTTGATCAAGAACAAGACATTCATTGAAGTCCTGTCTGTCCTATATTTTCTTCTGGTCACCAATCATCTTATACCCCACCACTTTTTTCCCCTTAAAATTGAAGTAATTTCTGTCATGTTCACTTTTAAAACTTACCATCAACTTGACATTGTTTTTTAATTACACCTGTAGTTTTTTTAATTACCTACACCACTTGGTACGTCCAAGTTGCTTCTGATTTTTCCTGTGATTTCTTCATTTGGTTGTAGGAGAGTTTTATCCGATTTCCTAATGCCATAAATTTCTACAATTTTTTTTTTTTTTATTGTTCAAGTTTATTTAGTCTCAGTTTCAGAATTTTTTTTTTCCACCATTTCTTTTGCTATTTTGATTCCTTCTTTTAAAAGTTTGTTTTTATTCATATTGACTTGATATGCTTTGTTTGTATCATTGATTTTCTTCATCTTGAAGTTGATAGACTCTAGCACTTTCACTAGAACATATTGAATCCCTGTGTTCAAGTCATCCCCCATTCTAATTATTTGATTTTCTAGGTCCACAGTATCCAATACACTACTGTCAGAAGAGAAACTTTCTGAGTTGGTTGCCTTTTTTGTCAGCTTTTCATCTTTCCCAACATTATTGGCTACACCACAATCTTTTTTTTCTTGATTTCACCCGAAATGTTCTTTTGAATATCAAACAACAGCAGTGGTAGTTGAAGTTGCAGGCAGCTATCACACACTATTTTTTCTTCATTTAGAGGCAGGAATATACTGAATAAAAAGTGAAATCCACTGGTCTCCTTCTCACAAGTGTTACAAACCAAAATCCTAAATTCTTCTGAAATTTTGAATAAATCATCTGACGTCTAACTTAGGTTAGTCTGTGAAGAGTGCCTTGCTGCTGAGGCCACATGATCACTAAAAAAAGGGAATGTTTACAAGTCTTGGGGGAAAATCATTTGGTTCCAGAAAAAAGAATGGCTTTCAATATAGGGACTACTTAATTGAGATGTCTGTTCCAGCAAGTTTTACTGCAGTCCTATTTTGTCGCATATGTATTATTTTTGTCTTCCTCTTCTTTTTCTGCAAGGATTAGGCAGCTGCCTGTTCCATCTTCGCATATCAAACCATCTTCTGCATAATCTTCTTACATTCCGTATTCTTGTTGGGTTGTACTGCAGCACTTGTTTAGATAGCCTTTTGTGCTCCATTCTTTCTAAATGATTTTCCAGTCTTGTTTGTATAGTTGTATACGATCAATTGAACTAAGTATATTTAATTCTTTTCTTATATCTTCATTTCTTTGTTTATCTTGTAGCAACCAAAATGAGCTGATTCTATAATTTACAATTAAAAACTTTACATTCTTATAATTTTGTTTTGGGCACATAAAAAATAATAAACAGGCCTGTCATCTACCGATTCCCTCAATTGGATCTATCAATTGTCTTATGAAAATTCCAATCTATTGTTGCCCGAGTCTGTCCCTGTTAGTCTCTCCATGTCTCCTCTCTCTTTGCCTCGTTGCTCTGTTTGATGTTCTGTGACCTCCCCTCCTGTACTCTTTTCTTATCCCTTTTAGAGATCTTGTCACATTCACATTCAATTAATATAGAGTTGTAAAAGAATAAATTCTGTGTATTTATAAAGTTTTCAAGAGTGAACTTGATTAACAGTTGCTGTGCATTTAGACGAACTTCAACTTCATGACAATATCATACTTGTTTATTTCAGATTTTATGTGGCCACAGCAAACAGTCACTCAAGATATTCCACCTCCATCTCCTTCATCAGTATCATCGTCTGGCAGTATTTCACCTGGTGGCCCTGCTAGTGACGCGAGTGCAGGCAGACTAGGAGCAGGTAATTTCACACTCCTTTCATAATCTTGCAGTCATCAGCTGAGTAATTTACAGAGGAAGGAAATTATAACTATTGCACTTATTAATATTTATAATACTCTCTTATACTAATAGCCCAGGAAAATAAGATCAAAGGAAACTATCATAGTGTTGAAATTCAGTCTAATCTGAAATTTAACCAGACCTTCATTTTGACATTCTAAGAGAAGGGAAAAATCTAAGTTCAGCCAGTCAAGATGTGAAAGGTGAAAAGGATCAAACCTGTTCTCTGCACGTATATTGCTTTTTATGTGCATTCTTACAAGTTAGTATAAAACTTGTGAGGAAAGTCATAATACAATGGCTGAAACATTGACAACTGTGCCTAGGATGAGGCATCTCCCAAACAGCCAAGTATCTATTCACTGCAGCTTCAGAGGCCTGTGCTTTCAACTGGGCTACTCACAATGGTGTATGGGGTAAACCCCCTTCTCATAGACCACGGACGTGATAGTGTTGATGATTTGAGCCCAATTAAAATTTTTCTCCTGAAAAACAATTTTCCAGGGCTGTAATTAATATTCATTATTTATGTATTAATGTTAATCCATGCTTACCCTTTGAATTTTGATTGCAGATCCAGAAGTATGGAGCCCTACACATCCTCAAGATTCGCAAACCTCTTTTCAGGGTGAAAGAAAATCACATTTCTGGCAAAGTGCACCAGTTACAGAGTGGTCAAAAGAACAGGTACAGTTCTTTGCTTAGCCTGTGTTGTTATTTTTTTTGGGGCGGGGGAGGGGGGGGGCATTTGTTCAATGCATACCCTACTTAAGGCTAGAGCAGGACATGATGGTGAAACATGCTATCAAATGATAATTCAGGGTGACCTGTGAACCAAGTCATCTTGAATACCAGGGAAAACTAGTGGTGCTGTAACATGGCACATATTGATTCCAAAATTTATAAAGGTGATCTAAAATGAAGGTGAATATTTTGCAATTTATTTGCCTCTAATATTTCATCTGTTGTGTGCAAGTCTCTCATCATTAAACTGCATGAAACTCAGAACACTAGTTCTTCTCAAGTACATTTTATAAATAAAATTGATCTTTTTGTGCATATTGGACCTATAGAATGTGGAATAGAGAATTCATTGCCCACGTAGATTTCACACAGCTCTCACATATAATAATTACCATTCATGGCAATGATTATTTATAAAGGTGATACACAAGTGACTGGGGACGATATCCATGCCACAGACACAACTAAAAGCATCCATGTCGTACTTGGATTTCAAAGCAACAATTTAGTGTCAACATACTGTCCAGGTACTTGGTTCCTGCCCCTAACTGCTGTACCACCATGCTGCTGGTTGACTGACCATAGCACTACCCTATTTGCAATCATTTCTCAAATTATTATTATTAGAAATACCAGAAGCTATGTAATATGCTTTTAATAGTTGGGCTATCCTGTGCAAATCAATCTGTATTGAACTGCTTGAATCAAAATACAAAGTATATTATGGAGTATTTTACAAAACCCAGACTGTATTAGCTGGGCTAACAAATGTCTGAAGCCACAACGTTCAATATACTTCATACTTAAGGTTACTTTAAACTGTTCATTCAATGGAAAGAGTCTTGGCATCATAATTTTTGGGAAATTGAATTTTCTTCTAGTCATGTGTTTCTAAGTACAACATTTTTGTTTGGTCCCTGACCACATGGGAATATCAGAAAATGGAATAACTGGCCAGGAAGGGTTAGATATCATTTCAATCGCTACAAATGATACCAAGCTGTTTATCAATTGCTTTACTGTTATTGCAGTGGCAGAACTCAGATTTTAGGTTCACTAAAATTAAGGTTTCCATAAAACCTTGGTCTTCTTTATCTTGTGGCATGGTACCATGTACTCTAATACATAATTTAAGGTAAAAGCTGCCGAAGGCATCGCCCTGCTGCCCTGAATTGAATTTACAGACATATTTGAGAGAGGAGGACAATGCCAATTAAGACTTTTTAACGTAGCAGATTTCCCGTAGTAGTTCACATATTAAAAAAAGATACAAACCATTTTATGGGGTTACTTATTTTGAAATTTCATTTTCCTTCTAGGTTTGTCAGTGGCTTCTGACTCTAAACATGGAACAATATATCTCAAAATTTCTGGAACAGCAAATTACAGGATTAACTTTGCTGCAGTTGGAGTCGCGTGATCTAAAACAGTTCGGCATCAATGGAGAAGATAAGAACAAACTGAAACGAAAACTAAAGGAGCTGCGGGTTCAGGTGAGCAATCTCTTTTAATTATTGTTTATTTGGCATTCTTGTCATGCTTGCATGTGCACATACATTCACGTTTGTAGATGAGTTATTTCAGGCTCGCTCTCCTTCCCCCCTCTCTCTCTCGCGCACTCTCTGTCTCTCTTCATACAAAGAAATACACAACTTTCTGAATTGATGCAATAGGGTGTATATTACAGCCCTATATCATGCATGGTTCTGTGATCGTGACCAAACTCACCAGCCAGCTGTCAAAATTGTAATGCACTGTGTTCGCAAAGGACCTCTTGAGACAACAACGTTACATCTCTTGAAAATGCACACTGATGTGGGTGCCAATGACCGTTGCTGGAACAGTCAGTAGGTAGTAGGACATAGATGGATAGCGATTTAGGGGTGGGATTTAGAAGAGCAAAGGATTATCTGCTTCGACACCATTGGTAAGAGAGGGATAAGATGTGGAGAAGCGGTTGGTGAGGAGGATGCAGATGGTACTGCAGATGTGGAAGGAGCCTTTAAGATGTGTGTAGCTATCTAACATCGTAGTATTTATTTGCTTCTTTCAAGTGGACACAATGCTGGGTCAAGAGTGTATCTGAAAGAGAGTTTAGAGTTGGTTTCATAATTGATGCACCTCTCTCATACAATGTGTTTGTTAGCTTTGTTTTGTTTGATATCCATAGGTGGAGAAGGAACGGCGTCAACAAGAGAAGGACCGCAAAGAGAAGGAACGTCTGCAGCGTAAAGCTGAAAAGTTAGCTGAAAAAGCAGGCAAAAGGAAATTGTGAATTGTAATTTGGTATGCGAGTGTTGCTCATTTTCATTCCCCAATGGAAGAGGGAAGAGAATGGCTGTAATGGTATTCCCTCAAGTTTTATTTGTGATGAATGAAAATAATGTGTATATTTATAACTTGTATGAAAGATTTACATGTGAACTTTTAAGTCATTCATATGATTTCAGAACAGTCATTGATTCGTATTTTATTTATAGCCTTTTAGTGGTCTAGTAGAAATATGTATTGTCAGATATTGTATGTTTTGCAATGTGTATATTTCTTACTAACAGAATTGCTACATGCAAGATAGTTCGTGTCCAGGCAGTTATTTTAATTTTTAAATCGTGTATTCAGCAGTATTCGCTAGTGCAGAGATGGCAGCTGGAACGACTGAGTAATGTTAATACCATAATACTCACTGTCAATTTCCACGTGGTTAATTGTTTTATATAAATGTTCTCTCTGCTTGAGAGGTAGTCTGTTCTGAAGCACTCTTTTTATGTCATTTGTATAATGTTTTATACTGTCCTAAGTAGAAAGGCTAAAACTAATTTGACATTAAATATAGAGGCGTTGTTATTACAAAATGTTGAATAAAAAATTGTTTTGACTGTGGGCATTACACATTAAGTTGCATTTGTGTATGAATGAAGCTGTGACCGGAAGTTATATTAAAAACACAAGAGAAAAAGCTTGTGATTTTTAAGTTGTACAGCATTTTGATTATTTATTCACTCTGTATTTTTTATTCAGTACAAAAATGTTAACTTTCCTGTTGTTAAACCTTGTTTTGAAGGTTGGTTTTCTTTATTAAAATAACTTAATAAAACATAACTGATCACTATTTTAAACATTTTATATTGATATTTGCTGTCAAATGTACTTATGTATCGAATACTCAGAACAATATAGAATGATTTTCAGGAGCCAATTGGAATCTTAGCAACCTTTCGGCAGCTATTTAAGTTAATTTTCAGTTAATATTTTTATCTTCTGGCGCATTTTGTATAAAATGACTTGCTTAAAATATGCAAGGTGGAATTGAGACACACTTTGTTATGCAAGAATTTAGCCTGGTCAAGAACTTTATATACTTTTATGACTGTTAATAATCAATTTTGACATTACTAGGATGTTACAAAAAAGTATGAAACAAATTATTGTAGGTAAGTCAATATTAGTTCAGTTACTGTAGATTATATGTATTAATGTCTATTTCTATCAATATAATGACCATGTGTGATAATAGCTCATACATGTAATTTTAAATGTTACTGAAGTAATATTGCAGCAGGATTCTTATTTACCTGATGGCATTGGTACAAAAAGGACCAACATTATTGCTGCCATAATCCTTGCCATATATAGCTTGTATCTAGTTTCATCAAAATCTTGGCAACAATTTTTAATAATTTGGCATACTTATATATTGATATCAATTTACAAAACTGTTTTGAAATGTTTTTTGTCAGGAATTATTGCATATTTTCGGACACATTCATATGTAATCTTTGGAACATTTGTAGTAAGTACATATCTGGTAAATAATCAATAATTCCAAAATCACTTTGTAAATGAATGTTTTGTATTGTATATGAATGATTTTAAAACCTTGTGTCTCTTTCCTCATTCCTTACCTTCAAGTTTGCGGTTTGAACTGCTTTCTATGATGGTACAAACACATTAACAAACTCATTTTATGCACAAGTTTTATCAATGCTAGAGATTATTATAATAACAAATCATCTATCACAACAAACATCAATTTCGAAGGTTTTAAATTTTTCACTAGAAATAGCCACTTCCACTTACAACCATGAGGTAAAATGTACAATTACAATCCCTATCTACTGGCAAATTCCTATTCAAATAATATTTAGTACTTAAAAACTGGCATTAAAAGTATTAAACTTTTTCAAATGAAGCATTGTGTAGTGAAGTGAGTATTATATGCTTAATGGAATATCTTGTAAAATCATTAAACATTTCAGAAATTTTTGAAAGGTTTTCATGATATTCACATGAAGTACGGGATAAACACACAGTGAAGGCCATTGCTATATAAATAATTGTGCCAAAAAATTTATGGTACATAATGTGTTAAAGTCTGCTGTACTATGAATTGGCCATGTTGAAGCGTCTTGGGTTTTAGAAACAGAAATTAAGACTTCTTAAGTTACAAGTTAAAACAAGTTGCCACATCTGGCATTTATTATCATGGGCCATGCTCCCCGTGACAAAACATTAAATTTTTCTCGGTTTATTCTTAGTAATCACTTTAATTCTTAACACACCAAAAGCAGTAAATTTTGAAAATATTCACATTTTTTCACTTCACAACAGGAAAAAAAAATTAATTTATTTCAAAAATATTTATGGTGAGGAACTAAAATTGACTGCTTAACTTTCTAGATTCACACCTGCAAATTTGCAATAGGTTAGTAAATAATAGTAGAGAATAGATGTTTTCTAGAGATCAAGAGTAGTTTATTTGAATATAGTGGTTTGGATATCATCTGTCTGGTGACTCAGAATTGTCATTCGTTAATGAATATAGGACTGAGGGAGCAAAGAAGCATGCAATCATACATGCATTAATCATTTTCTATTTTTTATTCTCCACCTAGGAAGCAAACAACCTTGTACGTTGGTGGTGCAGCTTGAGCACCCCCATGGCAGAAGAGGCACCTTCTTGGAGCCATTTTTGAGAAAATTTAAATTTTGTTATGTACATATATGAAAACAAATGATTAGAAAAAAACTGAGCATTTGCTCAATTTTTGGAATTGAATTATTTTAATGAAATGGCTCCTTAACTTTATTATTAACCATGTACCACATTGTTCTAATTGACGATAAAAGTTGGGAAGGTTTCTAAGAAAAATTTGAAAATACGTTGGTGTGTTTATGGAAGTAATAGTAGCATTATTCAGACCACAAGCATATTTAACATGGAAAAATTTGAAGGGGGTTATCAAAAGTACCTCTCTTGAATTCTAGCTGAATCCATGAATTTTTTTTTTTCGTTTATCGAAATTAACAAGGTCTACACAGAAGATTAGAAAATGGTAAAATTAGCGATAGCTGTTCAATAATACACTTTGACAGAAATTTTATGGCAGCAGAGGTTACAGCAGTTGTGGTGGGAAACATTTGACTTCTCTTTGTTAGATAAGAAAATGTAGGTCTGAGGGTAGCCCTGGATCTACCTGCCCGATTGGGGGCATCTAAATAAAATTCTTTACTTGCCTTTTTGTCAAATGAAATATAATCAAAATCTTAATGTGTAATCACATTTTCAGAAATTACTGGGATTATTATAAGTTTTTCTGAAACTATATTCAATTAAAAAAAGGTCAGGGGGGGGGGGATTTGAATAAAACTACTGTGGAGGTCATGTCCACCTGATAAGCCTATGGTTTAGACAAACAAAATAGAATTAGTGAGAAAGACAGTAGTATGTGAAGATAACAGTTTCTTGTTTTCTAATATGAATACAAGAAAGTTGAAAATAATTTTCAAAACATTTTTGGAACTTACATTAGAATGTTATTATTGCATTATGAGCAATGAAATGTGGGTATGAGTGAACATATCGTTTTATTTGCCATTTTACAGTCAACCACCTTTTTACAATTTAAAATGTAAAATATTTCTTACAAATTATTAAAAGTTTTTAAGTAATTTGTTTTTTTACTTGTGATTTTAACACACAAGCAGATGATGATACATCAATTTTTAGCACATTTGCTAAATCACACATACAAACAATTGGTGCTTTTTGAGATAGATTGTACCTCAAAATCAATTCAAATGTATTTCATAAGTGAATTGAGAGAATTTACAAAATAGTTTAGACAAAAGATGAATACTGTCAATATTGATATTACAAAGATTAAACAAAAAATATAATTATAGAACATTCTGTAGGATTTTAGGGAACTTACATTACTTGAAGTAATTTGACTAGAATCATGAGTTACATAAGGAGATGGTAAATTTTATTTCCTAGCAACAAAATTTTAGAAATTGTTTCAAACTGATTCTAGGTTTTTTCCTACGTAAACTTAATAATATGCTGTTAAGGCAGTTCAAGCACATAAAAATATTGGATGAACTCAAGTTAAATGTAATGTCTTAAAGGGGTGAAGTGATTTTAAATTTGAGATGAAACATCATATAAAAATCAACATTCTATTGGCCTCAGATGCAATAAATTCAATGTGCACATTAAAACAATTTGGAAGTAAATATGACACCCGGATCCTTAATTTGATCTCTCTAATACATGGTTTGAAAGTTAAAATCAATTTGTCTAAGTGATCATGAGAATGTCAAAGTTTTGCACACATTAATATTTAGTAATTTTTCTTGCACCAGGAAACAAGACAACTGAATTTGAATCGATAAATTAATATCAAAGAGAATTAATAAGGATCTCCTTCAAGAATTAATTAAACAGACACAAATTTTGAGGAGGGAGGGGGTAGGCAGTCCAGAATCTTCAGTTTGTTGCTGTGTCCAAAAGAGATTAGATGAAAATGAAGAGAAAAAATAATAAAATAAATATTATCACTGGAGCAAATGCTGAAAAAAGTGAAACATTGAATGGGACATGTACGAGGGACCCTGAAGGTTCAGTAGAGAGTTTCTTAAGATAAAAATTGTCTTTGTTGGCTCCCAAAAAATTGCAAGATGGTTTAGCCCTTCATATACTTCTAGAATACCAAGAAGAATCCAGTTCTTTGCAAGTACAGTTACAATAAAAAAAAAAAAGAAAGTCAAAGTATATAAGAATGAAATTACTAAATACACATTTCAAATAGTGGCTCTAGGTTTTGCTTTGGCAAGGCAAAGTGAAGTTGTTTCACGACATTAAAAAGATCTGGCGGTGAAGGAAGTGGAGACACTAGCAACAGCAGCTAAATGTCCGAATGTGATAAACTACTTTCCCAATTTGTGACTGAAGAAGAGCAAAATAAGGAACTCAAAGAATGCAGATAGAAATTTGCTGAAACGGTACAATAGCTTTCTTCTAAATGCAGAATCCACATGATTTCAAAAATTCCTCCCATAAAATATACATGTTAATAACTAAAGATATGTATAACTGCCTTTTCTTATAACCTAATTATTACTTTTAAAAAGTATTTAATACCACACTGTTTGGATGTGATCATTTCTGTATTTATTGACAGAAACATGATGTTTTGTAGATCTGGCTGCGTGTATATGGTGATCAATACTATTTACTTCATGAAGTTTAAGCTGTTATTGAATTATAATGCTGGTAGAGGAGTACAGGAAAGGTTGATGTTTTTCCAAACTTTAATTGTGACTTACCTAGCAAACAAAATTATATTCCTATTAATCATATTCCACTTTTTTTATAGACAATTAATTCATTTGAAATAAAATTAACAGTTCATAAACATCATTTCACAAAGAAAATACACCCCTTGGATGGTTATTTACGTAACCCTAAATAACAGAAATGTTAGTTATCAACATTATGTATCATAATCTGAATTTGAATTCACTCTACTTAACCGTATTAGGAACTTAAGAAGATAAGCTTCCTAATCTGAATGATTTCTGCTTACATAATTTACATATTTTCATGTTTAAAAATTTTAAGGTTTTTATTCATTGGCTTAGAAATATTGTTGTGTTTTCTGAAGGCTCTTTGTGAAATAAACTATGTTTATGAACTGTTAATTTTATTTCAAATAACCTGATTGCCTATAATAAAGTGGAACCTGATTAATAGAAACATATCATAAACAATAACGTTGGCAATAAAAATTATACTCCATACATCTTTTACATCTAAAAACATTAGAAACAAAGTAAATTAACTGGAATTGTATGTTTAGCACACATGATCAAACATTTAACAAATGTTTCTGAATGGTTGATGTAGTATGTATATTTGTCTGCAGTACAATATTTGTATGACAAACACTCTTCTTTGTATTACAAAAAACAACATTTTGTCAAATATAAAAAGTTTTATATGCAGCATTAAGCAGTAGCATGAAAAAAATGTTTCTCTGGTGGTAACAATAATTTTATAACTGCAAAAACACAAACACAAAAATCTTAAATGCCTCTCTTGACAGGCTTTGGAGACACATACACCTTTACAGGTTTACACAAGTCCAATACACATGGTTCCAAATCCGGTTTCAGCAGTCCTGCCCCACGACGTGATGTTCCAGGAGGTCCTAACAGCCCTGCCTCCTGTTCTGTTAAATCAAGAGCCAAACTAACATCCACAGTACATGCTTCAGTCCACACTTGGTGTGAGATGAGAACTGTGGTCAAGAGCCGGAAGTCTGTGGGGGTTGAAGTAGAAACAGGCTTAGCATTTTCACCAACATCCATGCCAAATACAGACGACACAGATGTGGATGGTCCTTGTCTCTCTGTTGGTAGGACGTCATTTTCTAGAGGTCGTAGATCAGGGCGTTTTGGCACTAGAAGTTGAGTTTGCTGATCAGGATACTTCACCTTAATTCTCAAAGAAGAAGGGTCTCTAAGATGTTGTAATTCGGCATCCAGAGGGACACCCATCACCAGACCAGCTGTAAATTTCAAAGCAGCATCTATCTCCCCTGTAGGCTCAGAGATTACCGCTGTAGTCATCTGCACAGCAATTGAAGGGCGTGGAGGAGGAGCTGGTGATGCTGCCTGCAATATGGGAAGTAAACAGCGTGCTACAGGGCCTGGCTTTGTATCTTCCAACTGTGCCAACTCCTTTAGTGCTGTAGCCACAAATGGCTCAGGTACCAAACCCTTTTCATTCAAAAACTTGGCAGTGTCATCACATTGTTCTAAGAAATATTCCGTCAGAGCAAGAGCAGAACTATTACTTCCACGCACCACATACACAAGTTGAAGAGCCAACACTAACAACCGGAATTGACGCACAGCACCGACTTCCTGATCCCCAAGCCCTAAGAAGAGATACTGCAACTTAAGGCAATGCTGTAACAATTGGGCAATAGTAGCTCGCACAACATGTCCTTGATGAGTTGCAAGAGCAGCAGGATTTGCCCATAATCGATTTGCCAATACTTTCGAAGCTAGTAACTGAGATCCCACAAAGGCAGCAGCAAAATGCGCAGCTCCACTTACACTACTGTCAATGGCTGCAAGGCGCTCAAGGTCTCGCTGTGCAGCTTGCATCAGCTCTTCACGTAACCGACCAGCAGGTGGTGCTGCTTCTAAACGAGCTAGCATACTATCTAAAAAGCGAGCTGCACTTTCATTCACTGGCCGTAACTCTGCAGAACGTACACTCCGATCTACCTTCAGCGCTGGCACAAGCGAAGGCATTGTATCACGCAAATAACAATAATGCTTCAAGGTGCTCTCTTCAAAGAGTTGCAGCATAGTTGGGCAATGCTGAGCAGCATTAAAAACAAGAATCAAAATACTTACATACGATGGTTCTTCCACATCTACTTCAGGCATGTCTAAGAAAGGATGAATTGCTAGCAGTTCTGGAACTAACGATAGAGTCAATTCAGGATGTGCCTGACCTACTCGTTGTAAACAACGCCATGTAGATTTACGATCCATGGGATATTTTTTTAGATTTTCCAGTAAACTTTCAACACACATTTGTAAGCAACCTTTACTAGATAAACGGCATGCACCAAGCATTTTGTGCAATCCTTCACGCACATCCACTGAAAAGTCCTTTAGAGCCCCAAGAATGGTTTCCAATTGATCTTCTCTTAAAAGGCAGTGCTGACTGATTCGTGTGAGGCTGTCTATAGCTCGGAGGCGCACACCTTCTATCTCATCATTAAACATGTCAACTAAGAAATCTAAAGACATAGTTGCAAACTGTGGGTGATGCAGAGAGAGTTGACATAAAGATTCCACTGATGCATTGCGTACTTCCATAAACTCATCTTCCAAACCATGCACAAATGCACCACAAGAGCCAGTACTGATCAGGCTAACAGATTCAGCATCTACCATTTCTCGAGGAGCATCGTCAGCCCACATTTTCCCACTAGACCATTCACCAGAAGTTACAGATTCCCATGCTCTTTCATGCGCAGATCGCTTTTTCCTCATATTAGACATGAGTTTCTTATCAAGGGTTTGCTGTAGGAAACGTGGACTGACAAGTGTCATAGCACCAAGACCTTTTGCTGCCTGTGTACGTACACGCATTGATAAATCATTAATCATTACACATAGTTTACTAAAAGCATCATCTACCATTCGTAACTGTTCATCACTATCAGGAACTTGCACCAAATGTTCTGGGTATGACTGCCCAAGTATCCATACTAACTGTAGGGCAGCTTGCCGCACTATTTCATAATCATCTTTCAGTGCCAAGCACACTTCAGAATAGAGGGTGGGATCCAGGCGTAAACCTCTCTGATGTAAAGTAATCATTGTTCGAAAAGCAGCACTGCGAACTCTAGCTTCTTCACTGTGACTATAATCACCTATCAGTCGTAAGACAGCTTGAGCTCCTGTTTCTCCTGTTCCCCCTAATGGCTGCAGCTCACCAATCAGCTCTAAGCATTTACATTTTACTAAATGACTAGTATCACTTAAATACTGTTTTGCCACAAGAACAAGTCGTTGATGTAAGCTTAAATTGTCAGACCACAAACATCCCAGACGTAGAAGGGCAGAAATTCCTTGGGCCAATACTTTGTGTGAAGTTTCTTTTTTAAGTAATTGCACAATTTCATCAATTATAACTTGTAAGTCTACACTTGCTTCTCTTCCCATGTCCCCAAACAAACACAAAATTTTAGCTCGCACAGCTGATTCTGATTCTTGTTGAAAATGATCTGATAATTTCCTAATAGCATCCGTCAATTCTTCCTCCTGAAATTTCATTGAATCAGATATTCGCAATAAAATTTGTAAAGCATCATTGCTGCTTTTGCTTTTTTCCAAAAGACCAACATAAGCTGAAGCTGAACCACTTGTAACAACTTTCTTAACAAGCCTCAATTTCTTCAAGGGTTTTGGGGGCTCCTGTATTACTTGACTATATTCAGCAAGTGCTCTTTTTTTCAACACAGCCGCCATTCTGGAGTATTTATGATGCGACAAAATAAATTAAAGCACGATTCTTGTACACTCACAATGAGAGTTTGGTTAAACAAAGTTTTAAGGTTATGTTTAAACTGACAGATGAATGAATGTCAAAGAATGACTATATAATTATACTTCGTAAATTAATTTCACATCACAGTAGATTTAAATGCTCAACACATTAATACGAGAAATATTTTCGCCAAAATAAAAGCAACAGAATCAAATTGCCAAGTACCTTTTGACGACGAGTTAAGTTCTGGTTTAATCCTAGTTTAATCGTTCATGCTACAAGCGCACCGAAGCGCATCGAAGCGCACCGAAGCGCACGAGGCTGGCTCCAGAGAGTATATTGGAGTATATAACCAGGAGGCAGCCACTTCATAGTACGGGACAGTGAAGGCATCCGGAAGGGCCCCAACTGCTGATTGAACCAGTAGTTCGATTACTTCGCAGACTGATTCGTTGAATCATGGTGAATCGTTGAAATCGTTCACCAGTTGTGGCGGTATCTGCGCGTAAATCCCTCATCTGCCGTGTGTGGCTCACACACTACATTTAGTTGTGTGTGCGTGGATTATTCCTGTGAAGAGGTTGGTCGAGGTCCTTGCTAAATGTGGGGAGAGAGGTTTCTTATGTAAGTTTTATGAGTGAGTTTTTCAAATACACGAAGGGTGGGGAATTTGTAATGTTGAAATGAACATCTTGAAAACAGGCACAGCACCCTGGCTTCCGGTCGCCTCTGCAACCAGCAAAAATCGGCACAAGCTTCAGAGTTGCGGCTTATACAGCAGGTTCCAACCTTCTGGAATAGCAAGCTGGCAATGGTGAGACGATTACTGGAAGTGAAGGATCATCCCATCATTGTCCAATCTCAATTGTGCAACGCGCCACAAGCTCTGACCGGTAAGTCATAATTTTTTGTCATTGTGAACGCATGATATTGAAATTACATTTGTGGGACATGTATAATCCTGGTATTTTTTATAATTAGTATTTTAACATCTATTCTAATGTTTCAGCCGATGACTGGATTATTTTGGAGGACGTCACCATTCTGGAGCCAATAGAATCTATTACTAATGGCGTATCTGGAGAATTGTTTGTAACAGCGTCACTAATAATTCCTATGGTGCGGGGCTAGTAAAATCTATTGGCCGAATGGTGCCAACGACTCCTACGGGGGCCGAATTCATTACGGAAATCGTTCGCAGTCGGCAAAGTTCGCAATTTTCGTAGACCTCAAGTTGAAGAAAAAGGGATTCATGTCAGCTGATGTGAGACGGGCAGTGGAACTCAAGGTAAGAGCATATTGCTTTGGCCGACGATATTTACATTATTCCTGCATGCTCTATGAGGTGTAACGCACTTAACCGAATACTGTTTGTAGAATTAGTTTTCATTTTGGGCCCCAGCTGAGCAAGATGGAAATTCCCGATATTGTGCAAGTGTAAAGAGAAGGGGGGAAGGGCAAGGATGGCACTTTCCGGCATTGGACGAAGAAACCTCGGAAAACGACCGCTCTGAGCAGCCGGCCGCTGGAGTTCTCTAAATAGTGGTTGAATCTGATCTAACAAGGCTCGAAAATCCGCCACTGTGGGCCCTGATCGGGGATTTCTCACAGAATGCCACCCGCTGAGTGTGGCCGCCTTCGCAGCCACTTTGAATCCCGAGTGGTGGATCTTCGATACTAGCTATACTCGTCTATTTTAACTGAAGGACAATTCGAGCTACCGACTGCTCTGATCGTTCGTTTTCCGTGCTTTCTCTGATCAATGCCAGGCAAATGCTCTAGTAGTACCTTCACAAACCGATCAAAGATCGCGCGTGATCTTTCCTTCCTCTTCCTTGCACTTTCTTCAACGTTTACTTATACATTACACTGCTACACGGGCCGGGAGATTACAGTTTGTCCTCGCTAGGTTGGTGCCCCTTTGGAAGGAGATACTCGGAGAGGGAAACCCCCCCCCCCCCAAGCCGACGTGTAGGTCGATATAAGACATTACTATCCAGCGGAGAGGCATGCTGCCACCTTCCGAGATATTTACATTATTTTACATTATATATTATAATTATACAACTTTCACTTCTCTAATGGGTGTAATGACCGTAGCAGTTGACCAGCCCATAAATGTTATTTAATAAAACCCGGTGAACAATAAGAGACAAAATCGCAAAAGTTTACGAAAAAAACTGCTAGTATTCTCTACATTGGACAACGCTCTTTATTATTGCTTTTCTGTAACAATCCAGCTTTGACTAAATTTTTTTCTTTCATCTGCGAAGACATATAGGAGGCAAAATTTCCTTGTAAGTAATTATATTCTAATTGTTTGCAGTTTTAAATTTGCGTCACTTTTCATCACGTGATGAAGTGTATATTTTTGAAAATGGCTCTCAACTTTCAAGATAGCATATGTGTTGCCAAAATAAGTAGTGGCAGTGAATGTGTGTTTAGCATACTATACAGGGAATACAATGTAGGGGGAAAATTTTACTTTAGCACCCTACTAATCACTAAAGAAACAAAATAATTATATGCAACAAAGTTTGTAGTCCATGTTTTTGTTATAAATTACATTAATTATTTTGAAGATATCAGACCAGAAACAATTTTTTGGGTCACTTTTTCTCTACCGCATGTAGGTTTCACCTTTTAAATATTAGTTAATATCCTATAACTTTAAATGCTTTCAAATTACTTCTCTGGAATTCATTATCTGAAAAGAGTATCCTAATGTGTGACAAAAAATTGTTCAATTAGTATAAATTAATAAAAAACAACCATATTACTAATATAGGAAACGTTTAAAAGTGTTAAAAACTTGTCATAAAAAGGAATTCAGTATTGGGACTGGAGTGTTTGCCTTCCAGAAAAACATTAAAATCAACTGGATGATACAGCTTTTGTTTTTTAAAAATTACATCTTTCAATGCAACTGCTGGTTTCATATTGTAAGAAGTGATTGCAGTTTAAAAATTGAATATAATTCTAAATTTTCAAGTGCCTCTAAAAGTTATTGTAGGTATTATTTTTTATTTTGTCAGATGCCTTGCAGCTAAAAGGGAATTTTTTTAACTCTTGAAAATCACACACATAAATTCATCAAACAAAAGAATTTAAATCATTCACTTTGATAGTGTTTTATTGTACGTAATGAATAACAATAAATCTTTTGAATGAAAGGACAAGAGAGCTATTTGGTACCATCTCTATGTTGAAGGGGCATAAATATTCCCATTGCATAATACTATTTTTCTAGCTCCGATTGAACGATCAGAAAATACCGTATATACCCGAATATAAGACGCGGATTTTTTCCACTTTCCAACCTTTAAAAATCGGGGATCGTCTTATATTCGCGTATAATGAAAAATTCGCGTAAGAAGAAAATGCAATATCAACGGCATTATGTTCTTGTTGTAGTACAAGATAACTTCACAAAGAAAAGTAATTTGCAATAGAAATTTCTCTTTTTTTATTATTGCATATATTTATAATTGAAGTAATAAGATGTAAAATAATTTTCCCAGCCGTTTCGCAGAATCGTTTGATAGGATTTAAGTTTTTCTTAGCGGCCGTTTGCAGTGTTGCAACAGCTGTTACATCGCCAAAGCCTTCCTCGTGGCCAACCAGAGAGAGACTCGTAGGCCACGAGCCTTCCGTCCCCGTCCGCGTCGTGGAGTACCGCGACTTCAGTAGTCGTTTGGTAGTCATGTTCGTGCTAGGTGATAGTGTTGTGTAGCTGTGTGCTGATGCCTACGTAACAATGGCGACGATCACGTGGCTGTGGCAATGGCCGACCACATGTAGAAAAGAGGAAGTGTAGAACTTACCAGAAATGTGGAACGACGTAATAGCTACGACGCAAACTTTAAATTGCGAGTAATTCATCTCGCTGAACAAACGAAGAATAGTGAAGCTGCACAACGTTATGCAATAAGTGAAGCAAATATACGGCATTGGAGAGGTACGAAGGAACGCCTGAAATCTAGTAATTCCACAAGGAAATGTTTCCGTGGACCACAAGTGGGGCGCCATCCCGAAATCGACGGTGAAGTTGTCTAATTCGTAAAACAAAATCGTAACAAGGGTTTCGGAGTTTCTATAAACAGCATTCGCATGGAAGCATTAGAAGTAGCAAGATGGAGAAACATTTCCAGGCAGGAATTATACGCGAGTGTCGGCCGGTGCATACGGTTCATGAGAAGGAAAAGGTTCAGTCTGCGTAGAACAACTTCCCTATCGCAAAAGCTGCCTGCAGATTATGAAGAAAAACTGGAGTACCAAAAGAACATTATACAATTGCGCCATCATCACAACCATTTGTTTAGTTGAATGGGGAATGCCGATGAGACCCCGTATACAGCGACATGCCTTCTGACAATAGTGGCACAAAATGGTGTAAATCAGTTGTGACAAAAACATCAGGAAACGAAAAAAATGCTAGTTACGGTCATGCTGGGCGTGTTGGCAGGAAGCTACCTCCATTTGTTATCCTGAAAAGAAAGAATTTGCTCAAAGAAAAACTACCAAGTGGAATAATTTTTAAATGCAATGAATCTGGGTGGATCACTGAAAGCTTAATGATTTCTTGGCTTCAAGAAGTTTGGGACAAGCGATCGGGAGCCCTAATTACAGCAGAGAGAATTGTTAACTCTTAATGTCTTTAGGGGCCACCTTACAGAAGAAGTGAAAAAGAAAGGTGCTAGTTTAAAAACCGATTTAGTAGTGATACCAGGAGGCAGGAGTCCTTGATATGACTGTGAACAAAACTTTCAAGCACCAACTCAGACGCTAATATGGCTGTTATCAGGGAACTGCCCATTAACTCCTGGCAACATCAAAAAGCTTTCAATTGGGTAGCTTAGTGGATTCTAACTGCATGGAATACTATTTCTACTGAATGCATAATAAAAGGTTCAAAAAGTGATGTGTAAGCAAGTCTGGATGGCACAGAAAATGATGTATTACGGAGTGAGAATCAAGAACATGAGTGACAATGAAACAAGTGAAGATTATGAATTTAATTCATGTATAAATATTGATATGCACAAAATAATTTATGCAAAACGTTAATAAACTTGCAAGTAATATAGATGTGTTTTTTTTTCTATTTCATTACCTAGTTGGAAATTGATTTCAAGTTATAAAAACAAGGATTGACTTATATTTGGGTATATTTTTTTTTTCGAATTTCAAGGTATAAAAACATGGTTTGTCTTATATTGTGATAAATAGGGCGTTTCTGAGCGTAAATGTAGCTTCACTATGCGCACGTTTTGTTGAATTCTCCTTTTGCGTGTAGGTGTAGGAATAGAGGTAAGGGCGAGTTACTATTTTGTTAGCAATGCAGAAAATAAAATCCGCAGTTCGTTTACCGTTGCAAATACGTTTTCTATTCCTCGGGAACGAAAATGTCTAGTTTTTCAAATTTCGCTAATCTCGCGCTTTTAAAAAAATGTTATTTTTATTTATTTATTTTTATATCTTTAAATTTTACTCATCTTGAAACTATTTATAGTTAAAATCTTGGGAAGCGATTCTGGAATTCAAGAAAACGTGCGCAGATTATCTTCTCCCCTATCACATACAGTTTTTACTGTTTTTTGACTAAATAAATCTAAATACTGTGGACATTCTAAAACGTTTATTCATGTTAATCCAATTAGATATTAATTTTTTGTAAAATTAAAAAATTAAACTTAATGTTCGTGATAAGGTTCTATAAAGTGATCTTTGTTCACCCTGAGAATTTGCTGCGATACAATTTTATTCGGTTTAATGATTATCCAAAAAATATACTTGAAAGTTTCGACACAATTTAAAATTAATAGTTACTGAAAGAAAGTTAGAGGGAATTTCTCTCCCCCCCCCCGTGGATCCGCGCGTGATGGTGCATGATGTTCTTTGGGCAATGTGTGTGACGGCCAATGAGGGGGTTTTCTTCAGCTACATGAAAAAACAACACATTTAAAACTACATTTTTCAACTCGTATTAATGGGTTACTTCTCACATGTTTTGTAAAAGACTACCCTGCCTCAGTATCCGTCACTCCAAAACACAAATTAAGATTATTAAAAGATCCTCCGATCTTCCCGTAGCGAGCGAAGAGAACTGACTGCGGCCCACAGAGCCAACGAACGCTGCATTTGGAACTTTTGTTGAGTCAACCGCCGTAAAGCTCTCCGCACCGGACGACGGATATAACAACGGACTTCTCCGCCGCCAGAAAAATTGATGGAATCAAAAATTTTTTGTGAAAATACCAAAATACGTAATATATAGAACTAAATGTGTAACGAAACTAATGGCGCTATAGACTGGCACAGACTTTTCCGTATTAGTTTTCCATTGCCTTTGGTCTCGGTTTGCCACATACCTTTTCCAGCTACTAAAGTACATTGTAAAAATATTTTCTTATTTTTTCGCTTTCTTGATAGTACAATGGAAATACTATTTTAAGAACTTTGAAGAATAGTAAAACCTCGTTCTAAATGGCATTTTCTTTGAAAAATTTGGAGCCGTTATTAGGAAAATGGCGTTTAAACGCTACTGTTAATTCAAACTTTGATGCTCTTTCACTGATAATTTTTGAGTTTTCGAAAATCTACATTAGAAGTAATTTAAAAAAACTTTAACTCACAAATGCAGTAGATTTTACAAACTGTTGGAAATGTGCATATTAACGGCTCGAGAGTTCTTTCAAAAAAATTACATTTTTGTAATTTTTAAAAAACAAAAAAATTGAGCAATCTGGCTTTTATGTCATTTCATAGAGTACATATAGTACTACACATACCAAAAGTGTAAAGAAAAAAAATTGGAGCAGTTTTCCAGAAAATCTTCCAGAAAATGAAATATTTTTAAAAATTTCTAACTCTGTACAAATAATTACAACTTAAAAACCTTTCTTTAATGTGTAGGTACACTTTCTCGAAGTGAGATCATCTTATTTCTCTAAAATAAAGTTGTATTTTCACTACAATCAACAAATCGAGAACACTTTGGTCTGCTGAAATAACTATGCTCAGTTAGGCAAATAAAATCTTTCAATGACATTAAGACTGAAGAAATTTCATAGATGCATCTGGGGGCGGTTTCACAATAGTCTTTGGCCATAAACCGTTACTCGGATTTTTACGTGAAGGGGAACTGACACCCGTCACATTGCCACCGATAAAGCTTCATTGGTCGCTGTTACTTAGGGGATACTCGTACGACTACAAATTGGAATATAGACCCGGTAAACGCTGTCGCCTGTAGTCCATTGCCTGCACAGCCCGGAAGAGGACACTTCAATCAGCAGGGGTGTTATTGGTAGAAGCTCCAGAAGCCCCATTCGCAGTCAAGATCACAGAAAAGATAGCCACAGAATGGAAGAATTGGAAGACACAGAACACAGAACAGAGTGAAACGTGCACTTCTCCTTGGAACAGTCGAAGATCTTGCAAATACCGAGCTGATTTGCGCAATTAAAGCCAGAAGAGATGGACTGTCAGAACATCGACGTTGCGTTTTGTGGGAACGTAGAGTGCTTTTTAAGACAAGAAAAGGTGAAACAAATACGTTAATTGCAGTGAATCCGTGCTGATGTGGTGCGTTGTGGTAAATGTTATTGATTATGGGTTCTGTTCATAAGAGGTAAGAACATGCAAGGCCATTTTGTTGACCTGTCTTATTGTATATAATAATATAAAGTAAACATTATAACAGGCGCGTATCCACGGGAAGGGGGAATGAGGAAAATTCCTCCAAACAAGTTTTCGGTAACTATTAATTTTAACTTCTCATGAAACTTAAGTTACAAGTGGTGCTAAAACAGCACTTACTTCCTCACTCGAATTTTCACGCAAAATTAAGCGAAAAGTACTCAAATTTTCAAAAAATTGTACATGACCTTATTTCAAACTCTATCTTTAAGGATCAGATTTCATTAAGGGAAGAATTCTCTATCTTTAATATTTTAGTTGTCCAAAATACTTTTCAAGTTTAGCAATTTTCCAAAAATCATGTTTTTCAACGAACATGAGGCCTGCACCATGCTCTTAAACGTTCTAACAAAACACACTAGCTAACAAGAAAATGAATCAAAGCTATGAAATCTTTTTTTTTAATTTGAAAAGTGTCCCAGAGCATTCATGCCCCTAAGTTGAAATATAGGTTTCAAATTCCAAGGGCCATACTATCTGCCAGATCGATTGGGGAATATCACTTTTAGAGAAAATCGGTTGATAAGTTTAGCCACTAGCGTTGTTCACAGACTGACAGAAGTTTTGCCGTCATTCGATTTTTCGATTTCAAGGACTCTCAAAACAGGTTCTTGCTGCACCAAGTGTTAGAGAAATTTTTTTAAATTTAGCAACTGGATTTATCCACTTTTTCTTTACCAGATCTCTGTAATGAGTTTTCTGACGAAAATTCGCCTTTTCTTCGCGCAGCATTACATTAATTCCTCTCTACTCCCTAAAATTGTTTGCAGATAATGATTAAAACGAATAAAATCGCATCTCAGCATGAACTGAGTTTCACCTGCGTCATTCTACATAATCTATAATATAACACATTCGTCCAAAACATTTTGAATAAAAACTGTTTGAATGTACCGATCACACTCGACTCGGTTGAGGATTTAAATAGTATCTCTAGAATGGGGAAATATAATAATTAAAGGGCGGATTTTGATGTCATAAATCATCGCCAAAAATTATCAATAAAATACTCTTTACGTGCTTTTAAAATGCCTTGAAAGCGTAGAAAAATTACGTACAATTTTTTATCAAAATAAATTGAGATTCAAAACAAGTTCAGATGCGTAATTCAAGGTATTGGATATATTACTGATGTAATCGCAGTGTCGGATCGAGGGGGACCACAACCCCCAAAAAATAGGCCGAAAGAGAAAAATTAAAAGGGTAAAAGTGCAGGGAAATTACAAATGAGTAACACAAGAAAAACTTGTACAAACGTCTAAAATTAATCGAAAAAATAACCGTGCGTTCTGTCCTTAGGTTTTGGTTACGAATGGAAATTAATGAATCTCTCTGTATTTTAGCCCAGTGGTTCATATGGAAAATGTCTTTGACTGTTCTCCAGGGGCGTGTGACAGCTCATTTCTTTCTTATTCCGCGAGCGGTACGGCGATTTCCACGCATTGGTGTGCCAGCCGACAACCGGAAACAGTATTGGCGGAGGAAGGTCTCTCTGTGGATGCCAAGCCAGTGATCGTGGGCCGCTGTGACATTTCGCGCAATTACAGTGTGCCCGAAACAAAATAATGGGTATGGATAGCTTACATGCGCCTGGATATAGCACGGCAAATAAGTATGAGTACTTAAGAGAAAGAAAAAGAAATTAATTAAAAGAAAAAGTATAAGAGGCTTGGGACATATTTTGTGAAATTCTGTCAAGTTTCTTCAATCCTGGACAGGAATGTTTGAATGTAACCTAATGTTTAATTTGGAAATAGATATACCGAAAAAAAGGAACATCTATATCACAATAAGGTTTCAATAGTTATACAAAGCCTTATTACGAGAAACGGAAACATTGATGCTTTATTCCTTTCCCTGGATGCGACGACATCAAAGATAAAAGTCAACCTTGAGGGACTATCCGACCTGTGATTGCTGAAAAGGTGATGATGCTTCATAAACGGACTTGGTCCCCTCCTCAATGCTATACACGTTGCAGAGCAGTTACAGGTCACAGCAGCAAGGTAGCCTTGTCAGATGACCCCGAAGAGCTCTGTGCAAATGGCGGGGGGGGGGGGGAAGTGGAAAGGGCTCTGTGCTGATGGTAGAGGGAGTGAGGAGGGGCGCCCGCCCGGCCCTCGGGCGCCAGCAGAGCGAATGACTCACGAGTTGGGTGTTGCTCGCTCAGTTCGTGCAGACTCTGCAGTGTAGAATCTACGTAAGTAGTTTTTGTGAAATTTTGGGTGAATCATATGGAATTTTTATTTTCTTTAACTTATATTTTCTTAAAAACGTGACAATTTGGAAATTCAATTTAGACCTTAGCGTAAAGGAAACGCCTGATTTTTCGAAAATAAAAAACTACA
>BOPP01000106.1:4457577-4469382 GCA_017312745.1 Gryllus bimaculatus
CGATTCAACCATGATTCAACGAATCAGTTGGAAAAGTAATCGGACTACCGGTTCAATCAACAGTTGGGACCCTGGTTGGGGCCCCTCCGGATGCCATCACTAAACAGTATCTACGCTGTAGATACCAGCATATACTCCTCAGCAGCTTTTCTGTCTGTTCAGCGATTTGGTGTAAATTGGAATCTGTTGGAAATTTCTTTAATTGTCTGAATTATGTATTCGAAGTGAAAGTCTTAATACATTAGGAAGTGAAAGAGATATTCGAATTAAGTGCCGATTAAATATTTTAAGGTACGTATATACTCCTATCATGTGTTGTAATATTTGTATATTAAGTTATGTGCAGTGTTGCAATTGGGCACTAAACCAACTCAAAGTAATGTAAATGTAACGTAATTGTAAAATTCCCTTAAAAGCCTATGACGAGATAAACAATGATTTCGTTTTATATCATTGGTTAAAATAATATTAATTCAAATTCCAATGTTGTTAAGAGGGCTTGGCTTCCCAACTCATTATTCTGCATTCATTTGAGTTATTCAATTGTGCATGCTACTCAATTGTGCATTGCAAATACGTATGTTTTACAATATATACTAATTTCCCAATTTATTGAAATTAAAAAAAAGGAAGTCTTCAAATGTCATTAGTGGCAGTTAGAAATTGTAGAATTGATTATTGCAGTATTCTCATATCTCTATTTAAATTGAGGCTAAAGCCTGTCATGTTTTGTAAATATTTGAACCAAATATTTTCATTTTTCAGGTTGATTTTGGCACAGGTGATGGAAATTGGTTTATCGGTGCAGATAATCATGGATATTGTGATTTTCAAATGCCTATTCCATGTCAAGATCATGATCATGTTTTGAAAGTTACTCCAATACATTATGTTAATTTTGGAGGGGCCATGGATATCTGGTACACTGTTCATTCATATTAAACATTCATGAAATTCATGGTTACATGATGACATTAATGGTTCTACTTTTTTAGTGTGTATAAGATTTTGAACGGGCCAATTATTTTAAAATTCTAATTAGGTAATAACTAATCAGTGTTATAATTTGTGAGGTTGTGATCTTAGAATTACTAAGTAAGAATAATGAGGAAAAAACATTTCACATTCCCATTAGAAAAGTGTCAAATACAAAAATGCTAGGTAAGAAACATTGAATGGAAGTATGAATAACATATTTTCTCAAACATTATACAATGGTTTTAGACTCTTTGATTTTTATCATCAAAATTACCAGAGAATTAATGATTGATATGTCAAGAGATGGGCAGTATAATTGCAATTGTGTTGACCTTGATAATTTTCAAAAATATTTCGTCGTGAAATAAAACAACTTCAACTATCACTGGACAGAATTTCAATGCACTTTAAAATGCTAAACTTTGCATGCAAACATTCATTCATGTGCAGGTTAAAAAGACAGTACAATGCACAATAAAATTTTAGCTTTTTCTTCTTCTGTCTTCAGTTCTCTTTTTCTTCTCTATTTCTGTTCTTCTTCTTTATTTCTCTTTTTTTCTTTTTGTTTTTTGCAATAGTGAACAATGATTTTTCATTTTACTTGGTCAAATTCATCCTTTTGTCAGAAGTGAATGTTTTTGAACATTCTTTGTACATCACAAGTCATAATTGTAGCAAACTTGTAAAATGAAATTGAGCCAATGTGAGGTCAAATTCTGCATTTCCTGCTTTTGAACCACAAATATTTTTACTTTTTGGTGAAGTTTTAAGTTGGGATTTGAATTTACCACTTAATATAATTTTTCCTGTCACACTCAAATGTCCAAACACTAATTTCAAACACATTGTAATGCCTACAACAATTTTTAATGACTTCACTAGAGGTAATCCTCCTTTTTCCAATTTCTGAATTCCTATAGGAAAAATTTAATGATTATACATTTTTATTTTTTTAACATGCATGGTTTTTGAACATATTTTATTTTGCATGCAAGCTGACTTAGACTGCATTTAATTATTTTCCTCTTCTATTGATACCAGTGGTATTGAGTTATGGCTTCCTGTATCTTCATTATTCTTTGTGACTGAATTGCTTTGCTAATTGATTCATTTTGCAATTGTTGCTCACAGCTTGTGTACTTGCTCCAGAAATTGTAGCAAGTATTCTAGAGGGTTAAAATTTGCAGTAAAACGATAAGCATAGACAACTGCTATGATATAACAAGCTATGCATCAATTATAATATTTTATTAATATAATAATTTAATGGTAATAAAGGTACACATTCCTAGATAGTCTAAATATGCAGTATTATTGAAAAAAGTCTGTCATTCATTATGCATGAAAAAGACTACCCAAGCATTCATGGAAAAGATGCATTTTTAAAATAATTTTACCAGGAAATATATTTACTAAGCTCCAGTAAGTTTAAATGGCATATGTATTTGCATGAAAATTCTATCTCCAAATTGACACAACTTGCTTACCACTAACTAACATTGTGTAAGAATAGCCAAAGTACATTATAACATTTTTTTTTTTTACATTTTACTCAGTCAAATTCATTGTTTTGTCAGAAATGAATGTTTTCGAACATGAAAATGAAATCTGTGCCAGTGTGAGGTCAAATTTGCATTTTCTGCTTTTTTGCCACAAATATTTTTACTTTTTGGTGAAGTTTTGAGTCAGGATTTGAATTTATCACTTTATATAATTTTTCCTGTCATACCCACTTGTGCAAACACTAATTTCAAGATAATATATATTTATGACATAACTTTTTAATTACGCTTACCTTCATCAGTGACAATAATGCTTGCCAACATTACTTAAAGAATATTGTTTTATCTGCGTACATCCATTATACCAATAATTTGGGGTAGAAAATATTAAAACTGGGTTCTCTACTTCACCTTTCAGAAAATCACTAATAATAGATGAAAAAACTTCAGAGTTGATACAATTCTAATTATTGTGCATAGATTTTCACATGAAATCATGTGTATAATGAAAAATTCAATTTGTATTGGATTATAACACTTGATGGTGGTGATATGTGGATTGATTGATACAGTACTTGGCTTCCCTACATATTAATTTTCCAGAAAACTATCTAAAGGTGATGCTAATAGGTGTCAAACTGATGTATATACATGTATTGCGTGTAGTTGATCATGTTTCATTGTTTTTCTTGGCTAAATAAATCATGTTAATATTAAATTGTAATAATTTGTGAAGCATTATTAATTATATTATAGTATATGTATTACAATCAGAAGTGCTATCAGGAATTTTCTGGGTGTGTGAAAATTATCAATATTCGAAGAATATATTTCTAAATTTTGTAGCGATCCAGAATGGTCTGCGTTAAATAAAATAACCTAGAGAATGTCCAAATTTAAAATCATTTAAGAAAGGGGTATTAATTTGTTAAGAAAACTTATTATTGGACTCTTCCAATAAAATGAAAACCAATCAAAGAAATATACAAAAAAAATACATATGAAAATAATTTTCATATAAATTTTTAGCCATAATTTAAACATCTTGGCGTTTTTAAAAAATTTAATTTGTATTTATTGGGGTCAATTATAAAATTTGCTATTTGTATGTATTTATGATCCAATTTTAAAGTAGTTTTGAAGTAATTACTGGTGTCCCTAAGCATGTGCTTAAGTCTCCTTACATGTTCAATCCACCCAATCGCATTAATGATTAAGTGTATTCATCTATGTTGCATTATCATTTGTTTGCAATCATTTATGTCAATATATTCTATTTTAGTGTGAATGGTGTTATAGTTTACACATTTTACTTTACTAAATAAAAATGTTAATGTTTAATTCCAATATTTTATTTCTAAGTACATGCTGTGTTAGTATATTCATTATATAAACTTGTTTGATTCCACAACAATGCAGGTATTATTATATGTATTCCTACCCTAATAACAATGACTGCCAATGAAATTATAAATAAACTGCGAATAAAATTTTTGATGCATTTTGTGTAATTTATTGTGAAATTTAATTATCACAAAATGCGTCAATTGTATGAAATTTCCAGTTTTTTCGTTAGATTGTTGGATCAGAAATAAACAATGAATATACTATTAATAGCAAGTACTACGTATTACCCATTCCTATCGACATTCATTCCTAAGTCTGTCAACAATCAGTTGTTACACTTATAAAGTATGCTTAAATACGGCAACATGGACGGCTGGATCCTGTAACCTGTATTGCTTTACGCGCCGACTCCGCAGGCCTACTCCTATCAGTATCGCCCGGATACGTCATGTCGGTAGGCTGGACGCTCTAACATGTGGTGCTCGCTTGCGCCGAGGTGGTAGCCTGCTCCTCCATAAAGGTTGCTTGGGCTTGGCAACTCCTAGCCGTGCACTTCTAACAACCTGCATTCAGTGGTGTGCAACAAGGCACCCTTCACCATGCGACTTTTCGTTCCAACAATGTCACGAAACTCTAACCGTGAACCTTGTTGGGCCTATATTATCATGCATTCCCTTGTTACAGTATCATAGATCAGGTATACTACAACTGTTTTTTTTTTTTTTTCGTGTAACACGCAATTTTATTTTAATTTTATCTGTTGACAGCTGTAACATATAATGAAAAATATAACACCCTAATCCTTCGTCGTTTTGCAATTCTGAATTCAACAATTTTAATAACAAATTACTATTTTTAATTTAAAACCATAAAGTATCCATTAAATATTAAATTTATTATTTTAATATTGTTCAAAGCAATTTATTATAATGAACTATAACTTATTATAAATAATGTTATATTTACATACATTCATACACACACAAATTTCTCTCCCCAAGATTCGTCTCTGGATCCGCCCCTGATTATAAACGGAACTTTTGTTTCCAACGTCGTTACATTTGGGATATCTTCCTTGGCCCGTTCTAAGGTTAGCCACAAAGAACGGTTTACAATTCATTAATGGTGCACTTTTGTTTATGCGAGTATTCACTATCGAAATGTTGTATTTTAAAACCCTCTTAAGCTTCAGGTCTCAAAATGCGACAATTTACTACAAACTATTTTATTGCAATTTCAATGTTTAAATGGGTTTACGAAATGAAAATATAAATTTGTTCGATATATACGTATAGAAGAGACTACAGGATATTGCAAGTTTGCCGAAACTTTGGGGAAGGTACTCCAGCAAAAATTAACCGGTGGTTTCCAAGTAAGGAACAAGATATCCACGGAAGTGAAGGTAACAATTACTGATTGGCCCTGGTTACATGAATTCACGAATAATATATTTTATTTGTTTGACTTAAAATGTTCTTATGAATTAGTTACCTGAAGAGATAGGCCAACGGACAGCGACGTTTGGTGAGTGGCAATACAGCTGAATTTATTGGCATTCAAACAATCGCGATTCAGTGTGCATATGATATTGAGTGAACACTGAACATTCAGTAGTTTTGTAACAATTGCTGGTTTCATTACATACTCTCGTTGTACGAAGGGGGCGTTACATACTCCCTATGTACGAAAACGCTTTCTTGTAGGGTATATAAAGCTTTCTATTCATTGTTGTTCCACTGTAGCTAAAATATTTAAATTATAATTATTTCGTGAATGATTTTATTAAAATCAAATCTGTCTAATTTTGCAGATTGATTAAAAGTTTTCTTATTAACTTTTCTTTAAAATAAGTTTGAATATATTTCTCCATGTCAACTACACCAATATGAGGGTATATTGAAAAGTACCGCACAGCATTCTGAACGCACCTAATTGGTTGAGTGTGTTACGTCATCGTCCCACCACCGCTTACTTTAGGAACGGCGTCAACCGTTGAGCGCAGCACTGAAGCACGGTTAACGTTATACTTGGAGTTATTTATTCGTACGTTTGAAGTAAATCATGTGTTAATGGTTTCAGACAATCGGACGCTTAAATGCTATCGTAATGATGTCATTGTAGCGACATATAACCCGACATGGTGAAACCGTCAACACCTGATACCTGCTGGTTGCACGACTAAATTAAATGAATCGTAATATAATCGCGAGATTTAGCACGTGGTTTGTCAGACCTGTAACCTACCTGTAACGCGGTGTAAGACACGCTACAAACGCAAGAGAATGTGACTTGAGCGTTACTGTGAATGCTAATCACGGTACATCAAACAGACTTGTAAAACTCTTGGCGTTATCAATCTTTTTTGCCAATTATCAAGGTTCTTAGAGTGTATATTTCGTCCTGCACTGTTTCCGCCAATATCAGGTGTTTTGGAACTGATAGGACGAGGCGATGTTAATGTAGAACTGCTCTTCTTCGGTTATATAACTTAACATTTTAGTATGTTATCGTTTTGCCCTAATTGTGGGAATATGTTACATGTGGAAGAGGGAGCACAATGCCATCGATTTGCGTGTGTGACATGTCCATATATTTTCAACATTACTCAACGATTTAGCTGGCGAACATATCCTCAAATGAAGGTTTTGGACGATGTGCTTGGTGGTGCGGCAGCTTGGGAGAACGTAGATTCGACTGAAGAAAGGTGCCCCCGATGTGCTCATCCGAGGGCATATTTCATGCAGATTCAAACCCGATCTGCGGACGAACCCATGACTACTTTTTATAAGTGTTGCAATTATGAATGTGGTCATCGCTGGAGAGATTAGACCTGATAATATGGGTTCTCAAAAACTAAGATTAGTTGCAGAAATCTATATCGGATACTGTCCAGTTTATGTTCTAATTAACTGGGAACATAATAGCCATGAGATGGAATATAATACCAATGATTAAAATTAAGACCAATTATTGTCTTCGAAAAGTGATGTAAAGCAGACTCGGTTAATATGTTATGTTATTTTATTGTAAACATAACATATTTATTGTAAAATAGTGAAAACAAACCTGAATATATTTTCTTCCTATTATTTTTTTTATTTTATTTATTTTCCAAATTATACCTCTTATTGCTGTTGTCTGAAAAACTGGAATTTTTTCAGGTTAATTATTTATTTAAATATGTATTATCTCTAAGTGAATTGGAACATCCCTTGATTAAAACATTAAGTCCATTGACACTTCGTCAGCTGTGGCACCAAATAAAGTTTTAATCGAGGTATAATCAGAAGTAGTAATTGTATGTGAATTAAGGTTTGTGGAACACCCTCTCTCATTTTTAGTTTGCTCTAATTATTTATCATGATATATTAATTTTGGTAAAAGTGTGAAGAGATGTAATTATTTAAATTAAAAAAAAAATTACTTTAGGCATAGATACAATTTACTTCAACAAAATTTGAAAAGAAGGAACACAAGTTATATAAAAGAGAAGTGTTAGAGGAAGTTAATTATCCAAGATCTGTAAGTTCGAAAGTAATCAAACAGTTTTCCACTGGTAAGAGAGAAATTGCTGCTTATAGCTGAATTTAAGTGACTCCTGGTTAATGTCTACAATTTTTTTCCTCCCATAACAAATTCAACTATATTTGCATGACTGAGAATGCTTTAAATTCATCTCTTTTGTAATATTCTCCATAATCTCTTGTCTTTAGCACTTCTTTTGTAGTTTTTATTGCATAATTTTGTAATTAATAATGTTCTCTAGCCCAAAAGCTTGTATTCTTAATTTCTTTTTTGATTTCACTATCCTGAATCACAGTCACTTAAATGTAATATGATTTTCTTAAATAGGTATTTGTACAGTTACAGTAATTGTTAACAAGTCAGTTTAAAGTTCATAATGAAAGTATAATGAGTGATGGGAGTGTCTGTAGAACAGTAATATTTTAACAGTTGTCAGAAAATTATTTTCAATTAGTTTCAAATGCCCATCTTTAGTCCAAGAACATCACCACTATTCCTAACCTTCATCAATAGCTCTCAACTAATCCTCAATTACCATTTATAGTGCTGTCTCTCTACTATGCTTTTCACCAAATCCTAATTGGTGTTCCATTAACAGATTGTTTTTCTTTCAAATCTTACTATTTCATACACTTTTGTTTCAATGAATTTTTTAATTACTCTATGAGAATTTATAGGTCTAAACTCACTCTATTTTGCACTATCCTTCATTCATAGCTATCGTTGATGTTTTCCGTTTATTAGTATCTTTCTTTTGGTAATTTTATTTTTATACTGAGTTTTTAGGTGCTTCCATACTTTTTGAGGTGCATCTCTTTTGTACAAATTTTTTAGTATCTTGTACTCATTCCCAATATCAATTTTGGCTACATATTCCCTGCTACGCAATTTTATTTTCATTATTTCCAACATTTTACTGTATTGCAAAATTCCTTTCATTAATAACTTTTTGCATTTACCTGTATTGTTATGTAATACCCCTGTAATACTTAACAATATTGAAGCCTTGGTCTGTGCAATATTTTAAATTTCATATTCATATTGTCCGTTATTAAGAAAGCAATTAAAGTCCTACTGTCTTTAGTTATCCTAGTTGCTTCTGTTAACAACTGTTTTAGTTGTAGTTAATTTCTGCTTTAGTCCCCTCGAAGCCAATCAATATTGAAGCCAATTCCAATTGCATGTACAATTTTTTTTACATAGATTTATTAATAATAATTCTCCATAATTACAGAGATTGTCTCATAAAAATTCACCTTTCCTACCACTGGGTGATCTATATACACCTGTAAACATCCCTATCAAACAAGCTTCAGTGCCTTCTTTAATGTTCCACCCTCCTTTGTTTTACAGCCTTTCATAGGATAAATCTTCAATAATGTAGGTTACCCCCCCCCCTCCCCCCTTTCCTGTATGACTAGAATTTGAATCGCGCCTAATGCTGGAATACCTTTCGGTTTCAATTAAAGCATAGTCATATGTTTGTACATGAGATTCAACAATAATAACTCAAATTGGTTAAGTTTCTTACAAAAACTGTTCAATAATGTTCTTTTTCTCAATCATTCCATTTGCTTTCAAAACTATTACACCCCCATTGTATTGTCCTGTTAAATTCTGTGATTGTATTACATTTTCATATGTAGTAACCATTCTTTAAATTTTCATTCTTTGTTTGTAGACTGGACATTATTGTCTAAGTACAGTATCGTTCACAACAATTTTAGATTCTCATTTGCATCTTTAGTTTCTACACCTTGTTTCCCTAACCTTCACCATATGGCTACCCCCACATTTCATCATTTTTCATTAACCTTATCACAATTATCATTTCTATGATCTTATGAATAACAATTCTTACTACTGGAAACTCCCACATTTTCATTACCTTCACAGCGTTGCCATTTTTATTTGCCCTTCCACGTCACTCTCTTGAACATCCGGGGATCCTCTTTAATGACAACCACATAGGTATATTTAAATTTCTTATTAATTGTCACTTGTATTTCTGAGACTGCTGTAATTATTTCAGAATTTTGAATCCGAATGGACATTATCAATTTATTATCATCCAGTACTTCTTCCATCTTTTAACTTCTTAGTATTGGTTTCTTCAACTTTGTAATCTTTATCAAATATTTATTTTCAGTCTTTGATGGTTATTAGGGGCATAGATAACTCATTTATTCATATTAATTCTTACATCTTTATTACAGTAATATATTCACACAATATGAAGTACTCCTAATTTTGTTGGCAAATTGATTTTTCAAATGTTTCCATTTTAAATAAACAAAACTTGTTTCCCAGACTAATGGAAGTCCAGGAAGTATTGTATGTATTGTCACATATTTACAAAAAACACACATATCGTTGCATATTTCATCACATTGAATGCAATGTTTTCCAAGTTTTAATTTTTCAAAATTATTCTGGGAAGATTTTTTGAACTTCAGTCAATTTACAGTGGTGAATCCAGTTCAGATGTAGATCTGGATTTAACTTCACATTACAAAGTTCAATATGGAATCCAATACTATTTCTGATATTGAGTGGCATTTTAGACTGTCTTCTTTTTGGTCAGTATTGTATTAAGGAATGATAGTATAAATGAGTGAATGGATAAGTTATGTAAGCTACAGGATTTTTTCTTTATAGATTATATTTTTTATTTCATCCAACTTTTCATAGCATATAACATGGGACAAGTCATTTTTATATAATATAATACAATACAATACAAACATAACAAAAGCAATCCTACAACCCACTTAATCAGATTAATAAATCTTTAAAACATGTCTTGACAAATGCTTACACAGTAGGGCATCAGCGTAACTATGGCCTAACACACATACCTGAGTTCTGAATGTTGTCAGTATTTGCTGAGGTTTTGTTCTCCATAAACTAAAGGTTTTTAAACAAATGTATCTCAGTATCTTGTTAAATACAAGTGATAAAATAGAAATGAATACATACATCAATTAGCCTTATACCTCATGCACTTCCATGAAAGCTGCATTGCAATAACTAATTGTTAAAATAATTTTTCTTTTTGATGGTGTTGTACAGTAATGTATATACATGTATATGTTGATTGCTTGTAATGCTGTGTTAATACTGACACCTGATGTGTGTGATTTCTCCAAAGTGTGTTGTAATTATAAATATCAGTATAGCATATTCCCACCATTAAGTATATTAGTTTTGACAAAAATTACATTTTCATAAATAAATATGCAAGGCAATGAAAAATTTTGTTCTCAATAAAGAGAGGTTTGCAGTAATCATGTGGATGGCATTTTCTGGTAATTTAAATAATTGTTTTGCAATGTAAATGTCCAGGTATTAAGATATACATTTAAAATGCAATGCCATATCTCAAGTGGGAATGTATGTTTGCAAACTACATGCATACAGCTACATGAAGGTTAACAATTTGAAAGAATTCTAAATGCATATAATTATTAAATTAATTCAGTTTAATTCAATTACGTATTTACCTTCTGAGATTTGACTGAATTGACCCAGCAACTTTGTTTCCTTAACATCAGTTAATTGCATATTAATTACATGTGATTGCTAATTTGAAATGCAAAAATTTATTGAAACATGCTTTTTTTTTTTCGTTAACCATTATATTTATTATTAAACAAATTTGAAACTTTTGAAATCATACAATTTATGACTCCTTTTCTAAAAAGAACGTGTTATCAGAGAACCGAACCCGTTTAATTTTTAATGGACGAGGGGATATCGTCTATGTATAAATAAAAGGATAGGTTGTATGGTCGAACCTTGCAGGATCCCATGCTGAAAAGGCAAAAATTGGAAAAGAAAAGTATATTATGCTATTTCATGCCAGTATGGTATTTCTATTCTTTGATATTTAACAAAGTTATCCAAACAAGGGCGTATCTCACAAACCATGCAACGTAAGTCAATTATAAAAACACTGACATGTTTCAAAATTCATGTAGTTTAGGAAAATGTAATCATTTCTCATATATGGATGAGAAATGTGTCCGCTAGGAACATTGAATTGAAAGTGTTAACGCTCGTCAAATAATAGAGAAATTCACTAGGCTCTACCGTTTAAAGTATTAGAGCTACAGCGCCGAAATTCGCACACGAGATTATACTGTACTCTTTAAATTGAGTGTTAAATGAAGTTCCTTGTTAACTGCCTAGAATTCCAATTTTCTACACAGCTATTTGGACGAAATTGACGATTATGGCGTAGGTTTTGCGATTTTCTGAAAAACTAAGCTTCTCATCGAAAAACGGGTATCACTACTGTATTCGCCATAAAATTTCGGGCTAGGTCCTTGGTTTTCAGAAAAATATGTGTCATGTCGAAAATCGGAAAATTTCGTCGATCGTGATAAAATAGAAATGAATGAAAAGAAAAAAAGCTCTACTACAAAAACGAAACTGTACAAGACCCACAAGA
>BOPP01000107.1:0-51469 GCA_017312745.1 Gryllus bimaculatus
TACTGGATTAGTGTTCGCGAGCGTTTCTGGCAATTGCACGAGGGCTTAAGGGCGGGTTGTAAATTGTCATAATTGTAGAATTATCCCACGGACTGGAGACATAAAATTATGCAAGACTTTGCTTGTGATTAGGTCCCGTAACCTGGGACTTTTGTTACGGCATTTATAAAACGCTGAATAGTCCCTCTCTTACCTTATTAGAGAAAAAGATTGCGTTCGGAAGCGATAATTGACCAGGGAGCATCTATTAAATCGAAGTACTTCTTCCTCAATTGCATTGGTCCATGAGAGTTATAGGTTCAAATACGGAAGAGTAAGTGTTCAGGCAAATCCGTTCACATCTTTCTCTATTGGCCCTTCCTTGCCCATGTTTCCATCTTCTCTTCCCCTTATAGGGTGGTATTGAATTTGTGGCCGGCGTTTATTCTTTCTTACTAGCCCTCCAGATCGAATTTTTGTTGTTGCAAGTTGCTGTTCAGGTGACTGTAACTATTAGTGCACAATGATCATTCTGAGTTGTTTTCAATAATTCCCTCCACCTCCTCAGCTGTTCTGGAGGCCTGCTAATACGAAGTTTGTTCTGTCTTCAGCAAGTGGCCTGGTTGTATTCCAAAATCACGTCTAGCCGCCGTTTCTCTTTCTGACCCTTTATATATCCTCTTATCTTTTATGGGAATTGTTGATTGCTTAGCTTTGGAACAATTTGAGGCGTTGAGTCCCATGCGGCATGTTGAATGGAGTTAGTCAGATTTAGATCTTTGATATGTATATTTCCATCTTAAAAAATATTGTATCACTCAGATTTTATTTCATTTGTATCTACAGACCACCATCTAAGTTAAAAAAGAGTGTTTCTAAACTGAAATATGAGATACCTCAATAAAATGTATAATTTTTGTGATAATTTGAGGTGAAAAATCTTAATGTTGAGTTAACATCTTTCTTGCATTCTCACAATATTCAAACACATATTCTGATATGTACAGTGTGGCCACACTGAGGTTTTTAGTTGTATTTCTTTTTTTTGTTAATTTGTAGGCATGAAAATTAAATAATGTTCCTCAACCTAATAAAATAATTTTTCTGTTTAAATTATGAGCTTTTCATTCCACAAACACATTGGAACTTATTCATTACTGAATCCTGAGTTGAAATGTGCTATCTGTTTAATTTATAGGTTATTATTGATATTTATTTTTAATTTTAGTGGTGATTATTTTAAGACAATTTACCATCATTTAAATTAATTTTTGTAATTAAACTACATGGTCTGTGTGATTTTTTCCATGGTAGAAATAGTCAATTATCATTTCTAAATCATTGTATATCCCAGATATTATTTGCAACATCTCTCTGGCTGCCTTGTATTAAAACTGATTATTTTTCTCCCAAATGTTTCATTATAGGCCCGGTTTGGCCTTTGGCGCCTAGAGAGCAGGGCTGTTGCTCTCACAATCGATTCATAGTATTTCTAGTATTCGGTTTCTAGTATTTATTTGTCACTTTGTAATTCAAGCAGTTCCAACAGAGGGCATTACATGTAAAATAATCCGCTGTAGAAATTAGACTATAACGGAGAGGAAAATTTATCTGTAATGTTTTCTGTAACGATTCCTCCCTCGAGTCATTGAAGGTTATTATACGTTAGCCTGTAGCACGGCTATTGGCTGGTGCTGCGGCTATTCCTTTGCCCTTTTGGCTGGCGACCGTGTAATATTTTATTTTATATTAAAATTCAGAATCAGACTAAGAAGTAACAAAACCACTTTTTCTGATGAACAACACAAGCCCGGTGGTACATTGTGGAATTTCAAAGCCTGACAGTATCTGCATATTTGATCCAGTGAACCGATGGCGATCTTTGAATGCGCAGAATAATTGATGTCTGGAGAATACTCGAACGCAAGACGGAAAAAAGACGCACGCGTTAATGCGCGTCTGGTTTGCTGTCTCTCTTGATCCTGTGCTCGATATCTGGATTCACGCGCCGCTCTTGACCTTTCTCTCCTTGTAACCGCAGACGTTCATCACGATGTTCGCTTGCCTCTCACATACGACTTTCTGCTGCTCAATGCCATTCAGTGGCGTTTGCTGTAATGGTTGTTGACATGAAGGCTCTCTCAGTACTTTATTTTTATTATATTAATATATTTATTTATTTTATTATGTTTCTCTTTTTAATTCGCTGTATACCGAGTACTATACGTAGTACAAGTAAAGATATGTACCTACGCGAAAGTTATTTTCAAGGTTTTGAAAATAATACCCCATGTGGACCTCGACAAATTATGAAATGAATGTTTTTACCATAAACATAAGAAACAATCTTCATTGGTATAAAGCAGCGTCTAATACATGTGTTTGTTGTTGCGAAAGCAAATCTTGTAAGTGAAACACTTCCAATTTTTAAAGCTCTTGAACACTTCGTATGAGTTATTTTATGGTATAGCTGATTCAGCACCACATGTCCTTTGATCTTTTGTTAGTTGTATACGTAGATGGCCAGCTATACATTGCTATACTCTTTTAAAATATTTCCATTCAATAATTAAAATAGAGAAAATTGAGAAAATTTTAAACTAAAGTGCTGTGGCTAGCGAAAAAATTTCAGTTTACAAGAGTATTTTGAAAGTCAGAATCGGAAGGCCAAACCAAAGAACAATGAAAAATAAATACGGAAAAATCGTTTCCTATCCTTTTGAAGTCTGATGAATCGGAAAGTGATTCCTTTTTCAATGTCTGTCTGTCTATCCGTCCTCTCGTCCGTTTTTCTGTCTTTCCGTGTGCTGTCCGTCAGTCTTAATGTCTGTCAGAGCGTCTGTTATTAAAGGGATTGGGCACAAAATTCCACATTCCCACAATCATATGTCCAACTATCCAAAGTCGCTTTTACTTTTATCTTGTGTTAGTCGTTTCTGTAAATTGGCCGGCTATATATTATGACTAAACAAGTATTTTGAAATAAATCTAACCGCGATCCTTCCGAAAGATTATAATTAATTTTAAAAGGTCATTATTTCTAATGTAGACTATCAAAAAATTCTAATCGGTAGATTCTTAGAAAGACAGTACGGATACCAGAATCAAGGATTTGGATCTACGAAGGTGTATTTTCATTTTTATCTCGTGCATGTCGCCCGAAGAGAAGCGCCACAGCCACCGCTGACGCGGCTCCCCTAACCAGAAACGGCGAGGCGGTGGCCCTTGGGGACGAGCTCGCGTCCCCACTGGCCGTTCCACGCTTACACCCTCGCCGCTGGACAGAGCACACCACCTCTATCATGTCTATCCCCTGTCTGCATCTTATCCGGGGGCGATGGGTTTCCCAGTTCATTTTTGTTTTACGATTCAAAATCAAAGAAATCAAATCACCACCAAGATATAAACATGGAAAATTTCCCTACATGGCACTCTAAAACGCTCCTTCCAGAGCTACCAGGAGATACTCTTGGTTAAAATAAAGCTTCGTATTACAATAAACATGTACTTAAGGCACCATTTCGAAATGCACGAAACTAAAGTTGTGATTTGGTTACCGGGCAAAAATGTTGTTTTTTAATAAGATATTTTCGAATTAGACTTACATCGTTAGTGAAAAGATATGTTTTATTATAGTTTGTCACGGTATGTTCTATTTTACTTTATTGCAAACGTTACTTTATTGCATACGTAGTATAGGGAAAGTTTTGTATTGCTGTGGAAAATCTATTTGGATGTTTTAAAGGAAATAAGGTTTATAGGTCATCCGAAGCCGAAAAAGTATTGATATTTTCAAAATCACCCGTTCGTGTCTCCGTTTCTGTCTGGCTGCCTATCAAGAACAATAGCGGCTATATCATGCATATGATCACCTAACCTCATCTAACCTTACATAACATCACCTAACCTTACCTAACTACACCTAACCTCACAACACCTCTCCTAAACGCACCTCACCGCTCTTTACTATTCCTCTCCTCACCTCAACCTACCTCACATCTCACTTTACCTATTCACATTTTACCACACTTAACCTCACCTACCTCACCTAACCTAACATAACTAAATTAACCTAACAAGTTAAAAGTTTCCGGGAGACAAAAACAGAGCTGTAGCGGTGGCCGACAAAATCGGCGAAAGACCTGGAATATTATTTTATGCACTCCGGGGCCGTGAAGCGAGACCTGTGACGGTCGCTGGGAAATATTGGCGCGGCCGGCAGAAACTTTGCTTACGGGCTTTTCGAAGCAATGACCGGTCCGAGGCGTCTCTAGCCGAGAAAAAAAAAAGACATTTCCCGTGGATAATGCCCGTTGACGGGATTTCTCCCATTATAGGGGACGGGTGAGGTTCGAAGGCGTCCCGAGAGTGCCCCGAAGCATTTTTCCCGAATGTGTTACGGTCGCGGAGGAACCCGGGTGGAGAGCCCGAAATGAAGTTTGGCAACTAGGGGCGGTGGAGAGAGACCTGTGGCGGTCGGTGAGAAACGAGTCAAGTTCCCGGCAAAGTGCTTGTTTAAAATTTTCGGCAAAGAAAAACAGCTGTGGCGGTGGCCGAGAAAATCGACGAAAGCCCCGGAATATTCTTTCTGGCACTCCGGGGCAGTGAAGCGAGACCCGTGACGATAGCTGGGAAATATTGGCGCGGCCCGCAGAAACTTTGCTTACGGGCCCACAACAATCAGGTGGGTGACACAACTGGGTAGAAGGGGAAGGGGGTGGCGAGGATTATCAGTAAAGTAAATTCCGGATGCTAGAAAAGAAATGTCATCTTCAGGTACAGCTCGTGTCATAGCAGTTAAGTTGGGTGAGGTCAGGTGACATGAGGTGAGGAAAGATTAGATTAGGCTAGGTAGTTTAAATGAAGTAAGGTGATGTGTGAAGTGTGAGATGGAGGAGTGAAGTGTTGGGTGAGAATTTCCAATAAATGTTAATGCAGCATTTGATGTTCTTCATACAATTCACCCTTTCTTAAAAATATTTGAAGTAATTATTCAGTCTTCCTTGAGAGTTGTCAGCTTTTCTAGATAGACATTAAACTATCAGGAAAAGCTTTTTACTGTTGAGAAACCCATAGAGATTTTTATTAAAAAATACAGGATCGGCGGACACAACCCGTCTGTATTTAATATTGTATAACATTCCTGGATTTGTTTTCAAGAATAGAAGTGTTTTAAAAAGGTAGAGTCCGAAAATTTTAGTTATTTTATACTGAAAGTATTAAATTTTTTAATATGTTCCTAGTCTCATACGTTTACGTTTCTGTACGAATTGTAAACTTTTTCTTCTCTTCTCACACACAACACATCTCTTCTAGCATCTAGCATAGAACGCATAAATAAATATAATTGGTTGCTATCGTACACATATGAGACACTGATGTCATATTTCAGCCTGAAAAATTCCGATTTAGGTTTTTAAGATATATATTTCCATCTTTCGAATTCTTGTATCACTCAGATTTTATTTCATTTGTATCTACAGACCACCATCTAAGTTAAAAAAGTGTGTTTTTAAGCTGAAATATGAGGTACCTCAATATAATATATAATTATTGTTAAAATTTGAGGTAAAAAATCTGAATGTTGGGTTTACATCTTTTTTGCCTTCTCACAATATTCTGATTTGTACAATGTGGCCACACTTAGGTATTTGGTGTTATTTTTTTTTGTTAATTTGTAGGCATGAAAATTGAGTAATGTTCCTCAACCTAATAAAATACTTTTTCTGTTCAAATGATGAGCTTTACAAGATTCAAACTGGTAGGAAATATTCAATCCTGAGTTGAACATATAATATTCTCATGTGTCCTTCTATAAGAACTGTACAAAGCAATGTTTGTCGCCTTTAAAATGTCATATTTTCGATTCACAATCTTCTCTTTTCTGTGTAAATTAATTAAAGCCACAATATTTCTTATATCTAATTATATTTATTTTAATTTCTGTTGAAAATGGTGCAAAGTACCTGACATATGTGGTGAGTCCATTTATTATATTATTTTTGTGCATATAAATATATGGAAATTTTTTATACCTTATTCTGTTTTAAGCTTTTGATAATATTTTTATGACAGTTCTATATTAAACAGTATTGACAGAATTTGTGTTCAAAAATTTATTTTTTGTTAATTTTTAGGCACAATAACTGGATATAAATTTTTTCTTTCTAAATAAGGTTTCTAAACTTTTCTTGCTCAAAATAAGGGCCTTATGTCTTTTTTATTGACATGGATTTGTTTAGCAATTGATTCTGTGTTTACCAATATTTTTCATTTACATTATAAATCAGTTTTTGTATTTTATTTTGAATTTTGGAAAGAGTATTTTAAATTATATTTGCGAAATGGTATTTTTTTTGTACTTAAAAGTACAAGCTTTGTGTGTTTTCTACGTAAATATATGTGATTAGTAATCATATCTAATTTGTTATATACCTCACATTTTGTTTACAACAGATGCCTATCTATTTATTTTCTATTAATATTGAATATTTTCATGTCTACTGCTATACGAACTGTACAAAGAATTACTTTTTCACCTTTAGTAAAAGATCTGTAATAATTCTTATAATAAATATATAATTTCATGTTTTAAAAAATTACACTGGATATTTTCAAAAATTAAAATTTCTTCTCATAAACTCTACATTTTCATTCGTACATCATTTCTTCTTTTCTTAAGATGAGACTTCAAAATGAATATTTGGGGAAGACAGTTTCTTAGGTGTATTGATACCAACCTCTGTATGGTTACAACCACTAAATAAAAATTAGGTCTAGAAGTGCTGTTTGCATAATTGAAGGGAGATGTGGGTGTGAGGAGTGAAGAAATGTCTTGTTTGCTTTTGTATGTCTTTTCCTGTACCGGTATCATTGTTACCAACAATAATTCGGTGGAACACTTATGTAACATGTTCAGAAATACAGCTTTCTAAAACGTAAAGGCATTTTTTAAATATATTAATTATTACCACAAAAGGGGAAAAGGTAGGAGTAAAACTATATTAAATATACATGCTTTTTTTTTTAAAGAAGTGTTGTCAATTGTTACCAGAAATCTGTTGTTAATATTAAGAAAATATTTATTGAACATTTTTTTCCACATATATTGCGTTAGTATTGATATTTATGTGATATTATAATAGTACTACAGAAGTATAATTTTTTTGTTTTTGAGAAATAAATACCAATTGTTAACACCTTTTACTCCATAAATGGAATAATAGGAATAGGGGACTGGGGTTTCACAATCAAGAAATCTTACTGGTGTTAAGCGAGTTAGTGTGGAAGTACGAAAAATAACGCAAAGCAGAATGAACGAATTTATTTAATTAACTAATGTAAAATAGGTTTATATATAATAAAAAAACACTCTACTTAACAATAGTTCATGAATAATATAAAAAATCAAACATTTTAAAATTATAGAAAGAATATCATTTGACAAGTGAATACAACCACAATAAGTAAGAACACCTTAAGAAAAGATGATAAGTATGGATGAAAATGTAAAAAGTTTAAGAGAAGAAATTTTATTTTTGAAAATGCAGTGTGTAATTTGTGAAAACATGAAATTATATAATTATTAATTAAAATTATGACATATCTTTTACTAAAAGTGAAAATGCATTGCCACTTACCAGAATGTCACTCAGAGGTGATAGGAAGTAATTGTCTTAATCAAAAGTTAAAAAACAAGGAATACGTGAACAATAGCAACAATCATAATTATTTATGCATTGTCTGCTGCTTGCTAGGAAAGAAGTATATTCTCAACTTAGGGCACAACCTGGTGTCGTTACCGTTTAGTTAGAGGTGGTGGGGTGGAGTGAGATAGAGTGGGGGTGGGTTAAGTTTGTCATATTTTAAGTTCAGAATGTCATAATTTCGATTCAGAATTTTCCCTTTTCTGTGTAAAATAAAAACAGCCTCAATATTCCTTATATATCAATATATTTATTTCAATTTCTGTGGAAAATGGTTCAAAATAACGGAAATATGTGGTGAGGCCATTTATTATATTATTTTTGTGCATATAAAGGTATTTGTATTTTTTATTCCTTGTTTATTCTGTTCTGAGCTTTTGATAATATGCCTGTGAAAATGCCTAGTGTAATTTTTTTAAACATGAAAAAATATATTTATTATAACACTTATAACATATCAATTACTAAAGGGAAAAAGTAATGCTATGTACAGTTCTTATAGCAGTAGACATGAAAATATTCAGTGTTGATAGAAAATAAATAGATAGGCAATGTTGTAAACAAAATGGGAGGTATATAACAAATTAGTTATGATTACTAATCACTTATATTTAGGAAGAAAACACACAAAGCTTGTACTGTTAATTACAAAAATAAATTACCATTTGGCAATTATATTTCAAATAATCATTCGTGAAATTCAAAATAAAATACAAACACTGATTTATAATGTAAATGAACAATATTGGTAAACATGGAATCAACTACTAAACATATCCATGTCCATAAAAAAAGAATGTCTATATTTTTAGCAGGAAAATTTAACCATGAGTAGAAAAAAATTATATTCATTTGTTGGGCCTAAAAATTACCAAACAAAAAAAATTTTGCAGACAAATAATTTGTGGCAACACTGTACAGAATAGAATAGTCATGGGAATGTTATCAAATGCTCAAAACAGAATTAAAGAGGTATAAAAAATATTCATCACTTTATATGCACAAAAATAATATAAAAAATGGGCTCACCACATATTTCAGGTATATTCAACCATTTTCAACTGAAATTGAAATAAATATAATTAGATATAAGAAGTATTAAGCAAGTAAATTATTTACACAGGAAAGAGAAGATTCTGAAAGAGAAGATTTGGAAATAGGACATTCTGAACTTGCAGAATGACAAACCTAACCAACCTCACTCATCTCAACTCACCCTGCCACAACTAACCAAGCGATTATGACACCAGGATGTACTATAACCTCCAGAATACACTTCTCTTCTAGCATTCAGCATAGAACACATAAATATTTATAATTCGTTGCTATCATAGACATATAAGACATTGACGTCATATTTCAGCCTGGAAAATTCTGATTTAGGTTTAATTCATTTTTAACATTTATTCCATCTGAAATATTATTGTACCACTCAGATTGCTTTCATTTGTATCATACAGACTACCAAGTTAAAAAAGAGTGTTTTTAAGCTGAATAATGTGGTACCTCAATATAATATATATTTTTTTGTCTAAAATTTGAGGTAAAAACTTTGTATGTTGGGTTTACATGATTTTTGCCTTCTGGCAATATCCAAACACATATTCTAAAATGAACAGCGTGGCCAAACTTAATGTTTGGTTGTATTTCTTTTTTTGTGTTGTTTTTAATTTGTATGTAATAAAAATAAATAGTTTCTCAACCTCATAAAATAATTTGTCTGTTAATGTGTGAACTTTTCATCCTTCAACCTGGTTGGAACTTATTCAATATTCATTCCTTAGTTAAGCTATGCTCTCTGTTTAGTTTATAAGTTATTAATGAATTTTTTTAAAAATTAGTGGTGAATATTGTAGGTCAATTTACCATTTTTTAAATTATTTTTTGTAATTAAACTACAAGCTCTATCTGATTTCTGGCTTGTTAGAAACAGGGAATAACCATTCCTAAATCATGGTATATCCCAGATTTTATTCGCAACATTGGCTCTCTGGCTGTCTTGTATTAAAACTGATTATTTTTCTTCCAAATGTTTCAGTATAGGTCTGGTATGGCCCTTGGCGACCAGATAGCAGGGCTCTTGCTCTCACAATCGATAGTTTCTAGTATTTATTTGTCACTATGTAATTCAAGCAGATTCAACAGAGGGCATTCCTTGTAAAATGAATCTGCTCTAGTAATTACACTATATAAACATAAGAAAATTTCGCTCCGTGCTCAGCTAGCATTGACAGGCTTGCAGTTTTCAACTACGTTAAATCTATGTATTATTTCTCGTAATTGAACAATTTTTTTTGTTCTCGCCGTGGTTCACTGCCACGTTAAATATTAAAAATTTGGCTAATCTATTAAATGATTTCTTTAATTGTACATAGAAGACCATTATATTGTAAAAAACATTATTTGTAAGCTTCTACCTTGGATTCGCATATGCGTGTGACTTATGTTTATAGTTCAAACATTTTGGATTTGTGCCAGATTTGTGTGACATTCCCAATTTCAAAGGGCTCTGTCTTTATTTGTTGTACTTCACTCTAATTTTGTATTTGAATTTGATACACAGAATTTTCTTATTTTTATTATTTTCTGAAAGTTTGCTAACTGGCAGCTTTGTCAACTTCGTACTTCTGTCCCCTCTACGCTGTAATATTCTGTATACAACTGAATATTGTCTCTGAATATATCTTCATTTTTGTACTGAGCAATTTTCTGCTCTATTTGTAATTCTGTACAATTGTTGAATTTTGTATGCGGCGAAAGAGCCATTAATTAGTTATTCACTTTCAAGACGTCAGGGATTATTGTTGCTATTTTGTAGTGCATCGTCGCCCTGGTTGTCCAATAAATAGAAACTTGTATTGAACGTTTGATAAATTTTCCTTGCAACGGAAATTATACCTTCCATAGCTGACCCTTATACCCGATACCAGCTTCCTATTTCTTATCGGTAATATTACTTTGAAAACGATTCACGGTCGAATCATTTAGGTTTATCATACGTTGGCCTGTGTCTAGGCCATTGGCTCACGCTGCGATCATTGTGAACGTGTTCAGTTGTCAAATAATATTCCTTCTATAATTTTATATTTAGTTGATTTTTAAATAAATCTATTTTACTTTCTAACCCGTGATTTCAGGCTCCCCTCGTCTTCTATACCTATATTTTCATTTATACAGAAAAAAGGGGTTAACAACAGTTATTTAATCCCATATTCATTTAATACCATTACATACAAAGATGCTACAAAATACTACAAATACGCTAACGTAACACATTATGCTCGAAAACTACCATTTTTAAATAATGAATCTGACAAAATTGGTGATAAATTGTCTATCTTCTACCAACTTTATGTAAAGGAACAGTCTATATCTTCAATTTTGGAGTTGTAGGCAACAGCCGGAAATATTTCAAATTTTGAAATTTTCCAACGTTTAAAGTTAACCGTGATAATCGGACGTATGCTACATTTGTAAATGTTTAATAAAACTCTACTCGTTCAAGAAATTTACTCTACTCTAACAACGAAATTTACAACACCCAATCTTCCTTTTTCTGTCTTCCCCAGGTGAAGACCTATCATAAATTATAGGAATTTGTAATTTTGGAATAAACGATTTGAGAAAAAAATTGATTACATAATTATTAGGAAAATATTACATATCAATATTTTTAAGCGATAAATGAAATCATTCACCATAATGTCACCCAGTGTTATACGAAGTAAATGTTGCATTCTATAGTAAAAACCCTAGGAATAAGTGTACGATAGCATGGATTTATAATTATTAATGCGTTCCATGCTGGATGTTAAAAGGAAAGTCTATTCTCGAGGTACAGCATGGGTATTACGTATTAACGTAACGTATCAAATTTGTCTTTCTAAGGCCTTATCAAGAGGTACTAGCTGCTGTAAGGAACTAAACAAATACAAATAACATTGCCATCGAAAGAATCATAAAATGCATTTTCAGATTGCCAAACTGCACAAAACACAATTTCCGACAGTTCTGACCCAATTGTTTTTCAACGAAATTCATATTCACAATCGTTTCCTATCGTTAATCATGAAAAGACACCTTCGTAGAGCCAAGTTCTTGATTTTGGTATCAATTATGTCTATCTAAGAACCTATCGATTAGAATTTATTGTTAGTATACATTGGCAATAATGAACATTTTAAAATCCATTATTATCCTTCCGAACGATCGCTGTTAGATGTATTTAAATAAACTTGTTTAGTCATAATATATAGCCGGCCACTTTACAGAAACGACTAACGCTAAATCAAAGCAAACGTGACATTGGATAGTTGGACATATGATCGTGGGAGTGTGGAATTTCGTGCTCTAGCCCTTTAATAACAGACGGATAGACAGACATTCAGGCAGACGGACAGCAGACGGAGGGACAGAAGAACGGACGAGCGGACGGATAGATGTGTGGGTAGACAGACGAAATAAAAAATGAATCTTTCCGATTCATCGGACTTAAAAGGATAGGAATGATTTGTTCGTATTAATTTTTCACTATTCTTTGATTTAGCCTACCTATTCTGACTCTCAAACTACTCTAGGTAACTGCACCTTCCCGCTAGTCAGAATACTTTTGTTTAAAATTTTCTCAATTTTCTGTTTTAATTGAACCAAAATATTTAAAAAGAGTAAAGCAATATATAGCCGGCCATCTACGGATACAACTGTGTTAATGCACTGCATGAATGTTATTGCACTTTGACCTGAATGTTCTTGCGTTTCATTGAGACACGGGTCGCTACAAATGAGATAAAATATCGTTTGTACTTTTACAACTGCTGTACCAATGAATCTTAAGTATAGTGTACGGGCAGAAGCCAGCATACCGTTAAGCATTTGTAGCCTTAGAAGCGACGCAACGCACGTGAGAGTTACAGTGGGGGTTACAGTCAGCCTCGCTGTCCATTAACGTGTTTATTCGTCAAAAAATGAATTTAAAAAAGCAATTAAGGATAGGCACAAATTTCCAATAAATGTTTATGCGGGATTTGATAGATACGTTCTTCAACCCTTCTTCAAAAACAACATTTGGAGTATTATGTCTTCCTCGACAGTTGTCAGCTTTCCGAGATAGCCATAAAACAATTAGGAAAAGTTTGTGCTCTTGCGAAAGCCATGAAAAGAAATGTTTACAAAATTGCAGGATTGGGCGAATACAACCCTTTTCTTTGCAAAATTGTTTAACATTCGTGGATTTGTATTGAAGAATAGAGTGGTTTTAGAGAAGCAGGGCTACAGATTGATAGGGTGCAAACATTTGAAACTAACTTTATACTAAACGTAATGAATTTTTCCTTGTTCCTACATTCTTCAAAACAATAATCGAATTAATGTATTCTCCATTGATTTATTAAAACTACTTGTTACCGTTAGACACAAATCAGTAATCTTAGATTTATTTCAGTACATTACAATGTCGCTCAAACAATGTACACGTCTTGAAAATATTAGCGAAACGCAGTTTAATATCAAAAGGCGTATTATATGCAATATGAGTTTACAGGTAGGCATTAATGAACACACTTCCAGATAAAGTAGCCATTAAAATCGTGCATCTTTACTGTGATCGTATTCAGTTGTATGATATTTTTGTTGTATGATATGATATTTTAGTAAAACACCTCGTCCTTTCCCCTTTTTGGGCCGTTGTGTCACCCACTCGTTCTTGCGGGCCTTCCGTGGGCGCGGCACGGCCAGGCCCGGCAACGTCTGGCCAGCCCCAGCGGAGGCGGAACCTTTGGGATACGCAAGCCAGACAGTCGGTTTCGGCTTTCGTTACTTTGCATCTCAATCTATTTTTCCACAGATATTAAACTATAGATGTTATACAGACCGAGGTAAATGGTCTCGTATAGTAGTACTTCGTATAGGTCTCGGGTAAATGGTTTCGTATAGTACACTTCTTTTTCCAAATTTCCGTCTTCCTTTGAATATGTTCTTAAAATTGTTTGAGGCATTACTCAAAGTATCGATTTTGATTTTGCACTGTTTTTTTTAAGGAAAAAATTCTGTAAATATCTCCATTATTCTATCTCCCCACATATTATTTTAGATATATTTTACTTCGTAGGTCTTTTGTTATCATTTAACCTTGCTATAAGATCTTCCATACGCACGAGCACTTTGATCATACTCGATTTTTGATCTAAAAAAGAAACAATGTTTATCTGCTTTAAAGAGTTCATCCGGAGAATCTCTTTTTCCAAGTTTCAAAATTTTTTCTAATACTAGCACTAAGCAAACTAAGCAACACGTGGTCAGTTATTCAAGAATTGTAGGTTATTAATTCAAGTAAAATCGATATCTTTGGATATCGATTTCTTATATTGATATAGATTTCCCATGTCGTTATCGACTACTACAAAATTACCAATTTAAATACCAATTTCCGATTTTGATATCGATTTCGTACTTCGTTATCGATTTGCCTTTTCGATATTGACTCCACTATACGATTAACCATTTCCGTTCCAAGATTATAACAACTTCTACCAAGTCTACACAGACGGGTCTAAACGTGATGGAATTGCACGCTGTGCTATATTCCAACCAGCAATTAATAAAGTTGACTCTCACCGTCTCCCAGATTACTTCTCCATTGCTACATGCGAAGCGTGGCCAGTTCTTCAAGCAATTATAATTAGCACTAAAACACCAAAAGATACCCCCATTGCAATTTTTTCAGACTCGCTATCAACTGTGAGAGCCATCGAGAATAGATTCAATTCCTACCAATTATCTACCTATCTGCTACCTTGAATTTGCTTATACGTATCGCTTATGTTTATAGTTGAAACATTTTGAATTTGTGTCAGATTTGTGTGACATTCCCGATTTCAAAGGGCTATGTCTTGATTTGTTGTACTTGTCTCTAATCTTGTATTTGAATTTGTTACACAGCATTTACTTGTTTTTATTATTTTCTTGTCAACTTTGTATTTTGCGCACTGTACGCTGTAATATTCTGTATAAAATTGAATATTGAACTGGTGTGAGCTAATCCGAATATCGGAAGCTCTTCATTTTTGTATTAAGCAATTTTTTACTCTATTTGTAATTCATACAGAATAGTTGCATTTTGTATGCGGCGAAAGAGCCGTTAATTATTTATTCACTTTCAGGACATCGGGGATTATTGGTTGCTTTCTTGTATTGTATCGTCGCACTGGTTGTCCAATAAATAGAAACTCGTATTGAAAGTATGATAACTTTTCAATGCAACGGAAATTATTCCTTCCATAGCTGACACATATACCCGACAGCTGCTTCCTATTTTTTACAGGTATTATTACTTCCGAAACGATTCACGCTCGAATCATTGAAGGTTATCATATGTTGGCGTGTGTCTTGGCCATTGATTCGCGGTGCGATCATTGTGATCGTATTCACTTGTCGAATGATATTCTTTCTTTAATTTTAAATTTGGTTGATTTTTTAAAATTAATTCGTGAAGTCTTGTATCGTAGCGGAAGTTAATTTCATTATTTTATATAAACGTATTTCACTGTTAAACCCCAGCGAGATTTCATCATTTTTCCCACATCAATTGCATTTGCTTTTATATTTATTAGAATCTTTTGATACTATAATAGTACTACAGAAGTATAATTTTCTTCGTTTTTTAAAAATTAGTACCTATTGTTAACACCTTTTTCTCTATAAATGGAATAATAGGAATTCGGGACTGGGGTTTGACAAGCCAGAAACCTCGTTGGAGTTAACGGAGTTAGTGTGAAAGTACGAAAAATAACGCTAAACAGAATGAAACAATTTATAGCTAAAAATTTATAGCTAAAGCTAAAAACGTTAATATATAATAAAAAAACACACGCTACAGCCTGGTGTCGTAACCGTTTGGTTAGATGTGGAGTGAGATTAGGGTGGAGTGAGATTAAGTGGAGGTTGGTTAGGTTTGTCATATTTTAATTTCAGAATGTCATATTTTCGATTCAGAATCTTCCCTTTTCTGTGTAAATTAATTACAGCATCATTATTCCTTATATCTAATTATATTTATTTCAATTTCTGTTAAAAATGGTTCAAAATACCTGAAATATGTATTGAGGCCATTTATTATATTATTTTTGTGCATTAAAAGTTATTGGTATTTTTTATACCTTGTTTATTCTGTTCTGAGTCTTGATAACACTCTCATGACTGTTCTATATTGAACAGTGTTGACACAATTAATTTGTCTGCAAAAATTTCTTTTTGGACATTTTTTGGCACGAGAACTGAATAATATTTTTTCTACTCATGATTAATTTTTACCGCTCAAAATAAGGGCATTACATCAATTTTTTGACGTGGATTTGGATGATGATTATTTTAATTCAAATTGCCGAATTGTAATTGTTTTCTGCGATCTGAGTACAAGCTTTATGTGATTTCAAGATAAATACAAGTGATCAGTAATCACTGCTAAATTGGTATAAACATCACATTTTTATAACACATTGTCTCTATTTTTTTCTATCAACATTGAATATTTTCATGTCTACTGCTTTATAACTGTTCTTCAGCCCACCACTGCAATAGTGCGGGCATGTCACATCCTTTATTGGTAACACATTTGTATGGAATGCAGAAGATATTTTATGCAAGTTTTTGGTGAATATGCGAGCTCCGCGCTCGCTTCAGGCTTGTTATTCTCACAGTCTCGTCGCCAATGGCCTTTTGCCTACTTAAAAAAAGTTTACAATTCGTACAGAAACGTAAACGTATGACACTATCTATCTGATTTTGCTTTTTCAAAAATTTCTCTAGTGCAAATATATGAGTATCTCTAGCGTCGGATTTTAAAATGTTCATTATTTCCAATGTAGACTAACAATAAATTCTATTCGATAGGTTCTTAGACATAATTGATACCTGAATCAAGAATTTGGCTCTACGGTGTCTTTTGATGATTAAACGATAGTGAACGATTGTGAATATAACATTCGTTGAAAAACAATTGGGTCAGAACTGTCAGAAATTGTGTTTTGTGCAGTTTGGCAATCTGAAAAATGCACTTTATGATACTTTCGATGGCAATGTTTTTTGTATTTGTTTAGTTCCTTATTGCAGCGAGTACCTTTTGATAAGGCCTTAGAAAGACAAATTTGATACGTTAGGTTAATACGTAATACCCATGCTGTACCTCGAGAATAGACTTTCCTTTTAGCATCCAGCGTAGAACGCAATAATAACTATAAATCCTTGCTATCGTACACTTATTCCTAGGGTGTTTACTATAGAATTCAACATTTACTTTGTATAACACTGAGTGACATTATGGTGAATGACTTCATTTTTCGCTTAAAAGTATTGATATGTAATAATTGTAATAATACACCATGTGGACCTCGACAAATTATGAAATGACTGTTTTTACCATAAGCATAAGAAAGAATCTTCATTGGTATAAAGCGACGTCTAATAGTACTTGTATTTGCTGTTGAGAAAGTCTCTGTCTCTGCAAAGAAAGCAGAAAACTATTGGGTATTCCAGCCCAGACCAAGACAAGATAAAGAAAAGTTTATTCAAGAAAAAAGCAAAAAACCGGAAGAACATGAAAACAAATCGAGATCTCAAGATATTTTCCTGGTCATACGAAATATGACCACGGAGTGTAATCTGGCGAATGTTAAGAACGAGAACGACAAAATAAATACAAGAAAAGAACCACCAAGTTCTCTTATATCATTTGTACCAGGGCATTCAAGAATAAGGTGGGAGGTGGAGACTGCTGCACCACACTTTCGACAGGGTTTTGGATCTTATCTCTTAAATAGGTGGCAGAAATTGAGAATGAAATGGCCTATCCTTAGTCAAGTGATTAAACCTGTTCTCTTCTCTTAAAATGTTTACCGGGGAGAGTTGGTTCTATAATTGGTTTTCTCACTAAGAGGAGTTTGGAGGCATTCAATATCCAGGTAGAGTTCCAATAGCTGAGGCAGGAGTCCTATACAAACTTTTTGAAGTCTTGGAAGGGGCCTTGAATTTGGTTGTCGGCGCAAGTAATTAGTGAGGCATGTTTAGCGGCTGCATCAGCTTTCTCAATGCCAAAGATTTTATTGTGCGAAGAGATCCATATTATGTGTGTGTTTTTTAGTGCTAATTATAATTGCATCAAGAACTGCCCACGCTTCACATGTAGCAATGGGGAAGTAATCTGGGAGTCAATGAGAATCAATTTTATTAATTGGTTGTTTGAATATAGGACAGCCTGCAATTCCAACACGTTTAGACCCGTCTGTGTAGACATAATAGAAGTTGTTATAATCTTGGAGTAGTGTCGTTATTCTTTCTTGTGTCCTTTAAATAGGTTCAGTGAAATTTGTTTTTTTTGCGAGGTCGGTATTAGTTGTGATATTTAAGTTCTGCCAGGGTGGGATGAGATGATTTCGTCTTGGGATACAAAGTGGTTTGGTGATATTCAATTTTTCTAGATATTTAGGAAGTCTCTCTCTATTCGGTAATGAGAGCTGTGATCTGGAATCATATAGGTTAGGCTGGAGGTTGTTAAATATAACTGCATTTGAGGGGTTTGGGGGAATGCGAAATGGAGAGTAGGCATAGGTTATGCACGGAACGTTTCTTTTAATTCCAATGGTAATTGTCTTGCTTCTACAAGTAAACTATTACATGGGCTGGTTCTAAATGCACCAAGTCTTAAACAGCATGCATTGTTGATCACTGGGTTTAGTGTATTCAGAACTGTTTTTGAAGCTGAGCTGTAGACTACTGCCCCATAATCTATTGCTTATGGGGGGGGGGTTTGTGGTAATAAAAAACAGTTTTAGAAATCGCTTTTCTTTTTTGGATATAACACTATCTTTATAAAGCATTTCATATGCTTGTTCTGTTTTGGATATAACACTATCTTTATAAAGCATTTCATATGCTTTTTCAATATCCGTTTAAACTACCATTACATATTGATTCATAGCTAGGGCATCAAGTATTATAGTATGGATATTTACTAGGAGGTAATTTGTTGATCTAAAGAATCTGAAAGCAATTTGGTATGGTGAAATTAGGTTACAACTTTCCATTATGAATTTCAGGCGGTGACAAACCGTCTTCTCTAATACCTTGCAGATGTTATTTGTGAGATTGGACGGTAATTCGTGAGTAGTGTGTGATCTTTAATAGGTTTAGGTATGGAGATAACATTAGTTTCTCTCCATTGGTCTGGAAAGTGTTGTACAGTCCAAATATAATTATAAACAAAGTAAGTACTTAAGTCCAACTTCTGGAACATTCTTCAAAAAGCTGTTTGGGAACTTATCAGGACCAGGTGCAGAATTTTTGCTTTGATCTAATACATAAAGAAATTCTTCTCTGACGAAAGTTTTGTTGTAGTTATTGTTATTGTCCCTAGTTAGTAGAAAATTGAAACATCACCACCACAATCTACAATACCAACACTAACATTAACATCAACACAAATTCCAATACCAATACCAACAACAATTACAGTACCAACACTAACACCGACAAGTACATCAACAACATCACCTAATAAAACAACACCAACAAAACCACCAACACCAACTACAGCTACAAATTCATTACCAACAACAAACACACCACCACCAACCCAATACACAATAAACACAATAAACCAACACCACCACTACCAGCAACACCATCACCAACACTAACACCAACACCACAAACACCACCAACATCAACAACTGGAGGTGGGACCAATTGTGGCAATTTTATTTTGCCTCCAGCACAACATAATGCAGTTGATTCACCAGTATATTTTAACGCCTTACAATATTTACAAATTATTTTCATTTCCCCAATTGTTAACGATTTGTCGGCATAGTAATCAATTGCCGGATCGTAGTGGAATGCAGCTTGTTCAAGAATCATATGAGCACTGCGTCTGAGGATTCGCTCAATTTCATTATGTCTAGCTTGCTCTTGTTGTGCTTGATATGCACGAACTCGTTGCATTCTAAGCCTATCCACTACATTGTCACTCACTAAAGAACGCAATTCTAACATAGCAATACGACAATTTTCTTGATCTGACTCTCTCTGGTCATCAGTGCGGTTAGCACGTGAGGTAGCTCTTCGCACATTTGATTGACTGCGACGACTTAAGTCAGATCGTCTTCTCCTCGGCATCGTAAATTGAGAAAAATTCTCGCTCATTTAGCAGTAAAGTGTCACTATCACAAAATATCAAACACACCCACACACACATTAGATCAACGCACACGCTACTTCATGCATTTCAAAATTAACATTTAAAAAACAAGTTAAGATAAATTCGTTCAGCCGTTCTCGAGTTTTAGAAAGACTAACGAACAGCAATTCATTTTTATATATATAGAAGATTTATGAATAGTGCTATTGTAAACCAAACGTAGCTTTCTGTTGTTTCTTAAATAACTTTACTTTTTTCTCCTTCGTCCTTTTCTTCGCTTCTTTTCACTTCCCTCACCCTCACAAATTTTATCATTTTTACTTTTTGACCCCTTCCCCTGTACAGCTTTTCCTCCCCACTTAAAATGTTACTACTCTAAATGTATGTAAATTCTGTGGTTAGGCGGAAGAGCAGACCCTATGGCCCAGCCTCCATATTAATAAAGACATTATTGTTATTACAATTATTATTATTATTATTATTATTATTATTATTATTATTATTATTAACTTCAGCGCTTCCAACTGAAATTCTTTGTATAGGTAGAATATTTAAAGAGAAATTAAACATTGAAACCGTTCTTTAATCAGAAAATCATTGTTGGGAATAGACGAGAATAAAATTATTGAGCCTTGAGTGATACATTACTTAATGCCCCCCACCCATTACGTGACAAATTTTAAAAATAATAATTTCCGCGCTTCCATCTAAAAATATGTGTATGTGTAGTACATTTTACTAGATATTAAACGAAGCAAACCATTCTCCAATCAGTTAATTTTTGTTAAGGATAGATGAGAAACAAAAACGGAGCTTTGAGTGTTCGAGTACAAATCTTCCCACCTTATGTGACAAAGTTGGAGAAATATTAATTTCACCACCACTATCACCACTACCAACACTACCACCACCAATAACAACACGACAACCTTAAACACACCAACAAATTCAACAACACCAACAACACCACCAACACCAAAAAACAAAACCATCAACACCAACAACACCACCACCTACAACAACACCAAAACCAACAACAACAACGTACCAACCAAAAACAGCAACATTAACACCAACAACCACACCACCGCCAACAACATCACCAATAATTACACTAAGACCAACACAAAACTCATCAACAACAACAACGACAACATTAACAAAATCAACACCAACATTAACCCCAACACCAACATTAACCCCAACACCAACATTAACCCCAACACCAACATTAACCCCAACACCCACTTTAACCCCAACACCCACATTAACCCCAACACCCACATTTACCCCACCAACACCAACATTAACCCCAACACCAACACCAACATTAACACTAACACCAACACCAACATTAACACCAACACCAACACCAACAAAAACTCTAACAACATCAACGCCACTAACGAGAGCATAAACACCAACACACACCGCCCACACCAAACCGGACACTAACACTAACAGCTCCAATAACAACACAAACACCAACAATACCAACACCAAATCCACCTACAACACAATACCAACGACATTACCAGCGACACTAACAATTGTAACGTATTAGCCAGCGTGCCTCATGGCATCTATTTGGGGACGTTTGGTTGCGGATTAGTCTCGCCACAGGAAGTAGGGTTTTTCCGTAAAGGGAAGAACGCGGAGACGGGAGACACAAGGCTTTGGGTGTCTTCCGGCTTATAGACGCTTTTCACTGTTATAACAAGCGAGGGGGTGGCGTGACGTAGGAGGTCACGTGGGCCTCGCCTATATAACAGAGTGTACGGAGCCAGTAGGCAGGTTCTGGAGACGGTGGGAGAACCTCGTGCGTGTGCACAAAACTTGGCGCCAAGACGGTGCATATGCGAGCCAGGCTCGCGAGGCTGGAGTCATTAGTTGACGAAGCCTGCGGACTTTGTGTCCTTGAGTGACTGCGGTCACGGGGGAGCGATGCTGTGTGCGTGCTCCGAGGTGAAGAGTGGTTGAGTGCCACGATTCACGCCGATTCTCAATCGGATAAGATCGCTCCTGCGATCGAGGCAAACCAGCCGTTGGTGCGCCAAAACGGACTTTGTGTCCCAGCGTGACATCCGGTCACGGAAGCTAGGCTTTGTGCGCGCTTCAAAAGTAGGAGTGGCGAATGCCACAATCAAAACCATCTTCAATCGGATTTGGATCGCTCCCGCGATCAGGGGATAGTAGGTCTATCAGAGCTAGGGTGTAAGTAGATTATTAAGTGTATATATTTGTTTTGTTTCTTTGTTAATAAATATATTTGTTATACGAAAGCTCTGTGTCTGTGGTCTCTGTGAGTTTCCATGACGTTACACAATATTAATCACACACAAACGAACACCATCACACACACATACACCCCTAACATTAATACCAGCACCAACAACACCAACATTAACACCACCATCACCTCCAACACACGAACAATAACACAAAAATTAACAACATTAACCCTAACTTCACCAGCACCGCCTACTCCATTACCACCACCACCAACACAAACACCAGCAACAACAACACTAACACCAACAACACCAACATCAAAACGAACATCACCAATACCAACACCACAAAGAACACTAACACAAACAACTCCAACACATACTCCTCCAGCACCGACACCAACCGCAACAACACCTACAACAACATCACCAACATTAAAAGCAACAGCAACTAAAGAACAACTACACAAACAACAATAACACCATCTCCAACATTAATACTAACACCAACACTAACAACGCCAAGACCAACAACTTCAACGATAACAAAACTAGCACAAACCCCACCAAAACCAACAACAAAACAGCCACCAACACCAACCCTAACATTAACACCAACATTCACATCACCAACACCAACATCAAAATCACCATCATCAACTATACTACCATCGCGAAAACCAACACCAACATAAAAAACACCAACACACACTACACAAACAATAACACTAACATCACCAACAACACCACAACACCAACACAAACACGTACAAAACACCAACATCATTAGCAAAACTAACACCACACACACTACCAACAGCACTAACAACATCACCACCAACAACATTACCAACAATACCAACAACACCATTCCCACCAAACAACACCAATACCACCAACAACACAAACACCAAACACATCAACAACACCAACAAAACCAACATCATAATTACCATCATCACCCCCAACAACTACACCAACAACATAAACACCACCACCGACCTAACACTATAAACCAACACCACCACCACAAACACCAACTACAACACCAACAATACAAAAACACCGCCCACAACCACTACCAACGCCAAAAATACCATTAAACCACCACCACCACCAGCAACAACACCACTAAAACAAACACGAACACCAAAACCATCACAAAAACCACCACAAAAACCAACACCAACACCACCACTAACAATACTAACAAGAACACAAAAACAACGAACAAACTCAACACCAACAAAACAACAAACGCCAGCACTAACACTAACATCACTACCAACAACAACACCAACATAACCACCAACAACACCAACACCAACTACTGCAACAACAACTGCAACTACAAGTTCAATTACGTCATCAACTGCACCACAGCCGACTCGAACTAAACCACCACTAACAAAAACACCAACAACCACACCACTACCACCAACACCACCACCACCAAACCAACTTAACCTACAACACCACCACCAACACCAACAGTGACACCAACAATACCAACAACACAAAAACGAACACCATCAAACTGACAACTTCAACAATTACAACTACAACAACAACGTTAGCACCAACACCTCCAGTACCACCAACACCAACACTGATAACACGAAAAACACCAATACTAACACCATTAACACCACAACACCAAAAGCACCAACACACTTCATCACCACCAACTCCACCTTCAACGCGAACACCAAAAACAACACTAACAACACACAACGATGCCAACAACACCAACACCATCAGAAACACCAGCAAATCTAACACCAATAAAAATTTCATCAACCACACCAACACCAACAAAAACATCACCTACAATACCAACACCGCCACCGACATTTATACCAAAAACATTAACAACACCAAAATATAAAACAACACCACCAACAACAAAAGCAATAACACCTACAACAACACCAACAAGAACGTCACTAAAAACAACAGCAGCAACACCAACACCAATTCCACCAACAACACCAACACTATTAATATCAACAGAAAGGGTACTAACACTAAACAACAAAAACAACAACACAAAAACCAATAAAAACAGCAAATCTTACAATACCAGCAACAACACTACTGACACTAACAATACTTACTAACAACAGTAACAGCACCAACAACACCAAAACCACGAACACCACCAACACCATCAACACCTCAAACACACCAACAATACAACCAACATTAACAACATTAACCCTACCTTCACCAGCACAACCTACACCATTACCACCACCAACACAAACACCACCAACAACAACACTAACACCATCACCAACACCACCAACATCAAAACGAACATCACCAATACCAACCCCACAACCCCACAAAGAACACTAATAAAAACAACTCCAACACCTACTCCTCCAGCACCAACACCAACATTATAAACACCAACACCGACCGCAAGAATACCAACCCCAAAAACCCCAACCCCAAGACCATTAACACCAACACCAACATCAATACCAACACTAACACTGATACTAACACCAAGAACAAAAGTAACTCAGACACCAACACTAATAAATACACCACCAACAATACCAACACCACCAAGAACACCAAAAACACCAACAACACCAACAACTCCAACAACAACATTACCAACAAAAGTAACCTCAACTACATCACCACAAACATAATAAACAACTACAACAAGATAAACACCACCAAACACCCCGACAACACCTACAACAACGTCACCAACATTAAAAGCATCAGCAATAAACGAACAACTTCACCAAGAAAAATGACACTATCTCCAACATTAACACTAACACCAACACTAACAATACCAAGGCCAAGAACATTTTAGGAGATATTAAACATTGCAAACTATTCTCCTGTCAGAAAAATATGGGGAAAAATTTGGGGATATACGAGAAAAAAACGGAGCCACAAATTAAAGGGTACATAATACACGGAGCTTCGAGAAATCGAGTACATATTACCCCACATTACGTGAAAATTTGAATAACATAATAATTTCAGCGCTTCCATCTAAAATTATGTGTATAAGTAGAACATTTTACGAAAAATTAAACAGTGCAAACCATTCTCTAATCAGAAAAATAGTTTATTAAATAGACGACAAACACGGAGCCTTTGCGAGATCCAGTACATGATTACGTGACTAATTTGTAAAAGTATTCATTTCTGCGCTTCCATCTGGTTTGGTGTTTTTATTGGTGTTTGTGTTGGTGTCTGTGTCTGAGTTGATGTTGGTGTTGTTGGTATTGGTGTTGGTGTTTTTGCTCTTGGTGTTATTGTCGTTGGTGTTGGTGTTGATGGTGTCGGTGTTGTTCGTGTTGGTGTGATCGATGAAATTAGTGTTGGTGTTGGTAATAGTTTTGTTGGTGTGGTTGTGACTGATGGTTTCCGTGTTGTGTTGTTGGTATCGTTGGTGGTGTTGGTGTTGGGGGAGTTGGTGATGGTGTTGTTTTGGTGGTGGTAGTAGTGTTGGTGTTAGATTTTGTGGGGGTGTTGGTATTGTTGTACGTTGTGTTGGTGATGGTCTTCTAGGTGATTTTGTGGTTGGTATTGGACGTTTTAGTGTTTGGTGTTTTTATTATTGTTGGTGTCGGTGTTATTTGTTGTTGTTGTTGGTGTTTGCGGTGTTGGCGTTGTTAGTGGTGTTAGTGTTGCTTGTGGTGTTGGTGGGTATTGGTGTGGATGGTGGTGTTGGTAATAGAATTGGTGTTGCTTGTGTTGGTTGAAGTGGTGGTAGTGTCGGTGAAGTTAGAGTTTTAGAGAGAGAAGAAGATTTTGCTAATATTGGTGGTGTTATAGGTGCAGGTGGTTTTGGTGTTGGGCGTTTTGGTGTTATTATTGGTGGTGAATTAGATGTTGGTGGTGTTTGAGGCATTGGTAGTGTTGGTGTTTTTGGTGGTGTTAGTGTTGTTAGTATTGTTGATGGTGTCGGTGTTATTGGTGTTGGAGTTGTTAGTGGGGTTGTTGGTGTTGGTTGTTTGATTCAGTTGGTGTTTGTGTTGGTTTTGGTGTTGGTGGTATTGGTGGTGTTGGTGTTAGTTTTGGGGTTGGTGGGGTTGTTTGTGTTGATGTATTTGTTATTGTTGTAGTTGTATTGGCTGTGTTAGTTGTAGTTGTTTTCGGTGTTGAAGTTGATGTTAATGCTGGTGATATTGTTTGTGCTGGTGTATTTGGTGGTATTAGTGCTTGTTGGTGTTAGTATTTTTTGGCTTACTTGGTGGTGGTGTCGGTGTTGTTTGTGATCGTTTATGGTATTATTGCTATTGTCTTATTGGTGTTGTTGTTATGGGTGTTGTTCGTGTTGGTGGTGTTAGTGTGTTAGGTTTGGTGTTGTTGGTGTAAGTGTTGATGGAGTTGCTGGTGATGGCGTTGCTACTTGTGGTGGTGGTGGTGTGTAGTTAGTGTTGTTAATGGTGGTGTTGATGGTGGAGTTTGAAGTGTTGGTGTTGGTAGTGGTGATGGTGGTGGTAGTGGTGGGGTTCGTGTTGGTGTTCTTGGTGGTGTTTTTGTTGGTGTGGTGAAGGTGCTGTTGTTATTGTTGGTGTGTGTTTGTATTTTGGTGTTGGTCGTTTTGGTGTTGTGTTGGTGGAGTTGTTGTTGGTATTGTTAGTGGTGTTTGAGATATTGGTTGTGTTGGTGGTGTTGCAGTATTAGCGTTGTTTGTGTTGTTGGTGTTGTTTGTGTACTTGGTGTTGTTAGTGGTGTTGTTTGTGTTGGTTGTATTGGTTTTGATTCGGTTGGTGTGGTTTGTGTTATTGGTGTTTGTCTTATTGTTAAGGTACTTGTTGGTGTTGGTTTTGTTGTTGGTTGTGGTGTTAGTGTTAGTGTTATTGGGAGTGTTAGTGTTGTTAGTGGGGGTGTTGGTGTTGTTGGTGTTGTACATGTGGGTGAAGTTAATATTGATGTTGGTTTTTTATATTAGGTTGGTTTGTAGTGTGTGTTGTTGGTTGTGTTGGCGTTGATGGTGTGGTTGGTAGTGTTGGGGGTAATGTTGGTGCTGTTAGAGTTGGAGTTGGTGTGTTTGAGATTGGTGGATTTGGTGTTTATGAAGTTGGTGTTGTTGATGGTGATTTGTTGATTGTGTTAGTGTCAATGTTCTATGTGTTGTTGTTAGTGTTGGTGTTGGTGTCAATGTTGTGGTTGGTGTTAGAGTTAACGTTGTTAGTGATGATGATGTGGTTGGTGGTGTTGATGCTGTTACTTGTTTTTTGGTGTTTGTGGAGTTATTGGTGCTGTTAAATTTTTTTGTATTGTTTGTGTTTGTGTTTGCACTTGTGTTTGTATTGTTGGTGGTGTTTTTATTGGTGTTGATGTTTTGTCTGTGTCTGAGTTTGTGTTGGTGTTGGTGATGGAATTGGTGTTGGTGTTGGAGGTGGTATTGGTTTTCGTTTTGGTGTTAGTGTCGTGGGTGTTGGTGTTAAACAACACCAACTGGCGTTGATGGCGTTGGTGGAATGATGAAATTTGTGTCGGTTGGTGTTAGTGTTGAGAGTATCGCTGGTTTCGGTGTTGTTGGTTGTGGTGTTGGTGTTGTTAATGTTTATTATGTTAATGTTGGTGTTGTTGGGGTTAGTGTTGTTTGTGGGGTTGTGGTGTTAATGGTGTTGTCGGTGTTGTTGGTGTTGGTATTGGCTTGAGCGTGTTAGGTTGTTGGTGTTTTTGGTGTTGGTGTAGTTTATGGTAGTGTTGTTGGTAGTGCTGGTGTTTGTGTTGTGTTTATGGTGGTGTTGGTAGTGTTTTTGTGGTGTTGGTGTTGTTAATGGTGTTAGTGTTGTGGTAGTATTAGGTTTGTGTTGGTGTTTGTGGTGGTGTTTTTTTAAGTTGTATTTTTTAGTGTAGGTATTGCAGTCGGTGTTACTGTGTTAGTCATGGTGTTGGTAATGGTGTTTTTGGTGGTGTTGTCGGTATAGGTATTGGTGTTGTTGTAGTGTTTGATGTTGGTGTTGGTGGTGTAGTTGGAGTAGTTGGTGGTGGTAGTGGTGTATATGGTGTAAGTGGTGTTAATTGTGTTTGTGTTGTTGATGCTGTTGGTGGTGTTCGTGAGGCGATGTTGTTTGTGTTGTTGGTGTATGTGTTGATGGTGTTGGTGTGTGGTTGTTTTAGTGAAGGAGTTGGTGTAAGTGGGAGGGTTGGTATTTGTGGTGATGGTGGTGTTGTTGGTTGTGGTGTTGGTGGTGGTGTTTTTGGACTTGGTGTTATTGTGTTAATGATGTTGGCGGTGCTGTTTGTGGTAGTGATAGTGGTGGTGTTGGTGTCGGTGGTGCCGCTGGTGGTGTTGGTGAGGCGGGTGGCGTTCGTGTTGTTATTGTTGTTGATATTGTTGGTGAATATAATGATATTGGTGTGGTGTGTGTTTGGCGGTGGTGTTGGTGTGGGAGTTGGTTTTGATTTTTGTTTTGTTGGTGTAGTGGTTTTTAATGATGGTGTTCGTGGTGATGGTGTTGTTATTGATGGCTTTGGTGTTGTTAGTGTTGGTGTTGCTGTTGGTGGTGGATTTTTGGTGTTGGTAAGTGGTGGGTGTTGGGGGTGGAAGGGTAGATAGTTGGTGAGAGATTGTGATGGTGTTGGTGGTGTTGGTGGTTTTGGTATTGTTGGTGTTTGTGCTCTTGGTGTTGTTGGTGGTGTTGTTGTTAGTGTTGTTGTTGCCGGTGTTGGTGTGTTGGTGGTATAGGTAGTGTTGGTATTGGTATTGCTTTGGTGGTGGGGTTGTAATGGTTTTTAATGTTGCTGGTAATTGTTGTCGTTGGTGGTGTTGCAATTCAATTTAATATTTATCCAAATTTGTCAATTATTGGGCGGGCATTGTTAACCTGTTATAGTCGAGGCTCCGTATTCGTTTTTTGTCTACTCACAAAACTATTTTTCTGAACGGTGAGTGGTTTGCACCTTTAAATTTTAGTAATACGCTCTACATATACACATACTTTCAGATGGAAGAGCTGAAATTAAAGTTTTTCCAAATTTGTCACTTAATGGTCACGATCACTCAAGTCACGTCACGTATTATGTACTCGATCACTCGAGACTCCGGTTAATTTTCTCGTCAATTCCCAAAAATTATTTCCTAAATGGAGAATGGTTTGCACCGTTTAATTTCTAGTAATATGTTCTACATATACACCTTAATTCAGATGTAAGCGCAGCAATTAATATTTTTCCAAAATTGTCACGTAATGGGGGGTATAATGAACTCAATCGCTCGAGGCTCCGTTTATATTTGATGCTATTCCCAAATTTATTTTTCCGATTTGTAAATGATTTGCATTTTGCATTTAATTTCCAGTAAAATGTTCTATCTATACGACGGATGCGCTGAAATTCAAATTTTTACAAATTTGTCACGTAATTGGTTTTTTTATGTACTCAGGCACCGTTTTGTTGTCGTGTATTCCTAAAACTATTTTCCTGATCGGAGAATGTTTTGCACCGTTTAATATCATGTAAAATATTCTGCCTATACACATATTTTAAGATGAAAGCGCTGAAATTTCTATTTCTAAAATTTTGTCACGTAATTGCGTCACGTTTTTTGTCATCTATTCCCAAAACTATATTTATAATCGGAGAATGGTTTGCACCATTCAAATGCCGTGAAATGTTCTACCAATACCCATAATTTCATATGGAAGCGCCGAAATTAACATTTTTTTCAATTTTTTTTCACGTGAAGAGGGATTATTTTGTACTTCATCTCTCGAGGCTCCGTTTTCTTTCTCGTCTAGCTCCGAAAGTATTCGTCTTATTGGAGTCTGGTTGGCACCTTTGAATTCCTTTTATTTTAAAACTTGAATACAGAATTTTGAATACAGGTTTGAAAACTTGAATACAGAATTTTCGATAGAAGCGCCGAAATTAATAATTTTCCAAATTTGTCACGGAATGGAGGGGTATTTTGTACTTGATCACTCAAGGCTCCGTTTATTTCTCGTCTATCGCCAATACTATTCGTCTGATTGGAGTTTGGTTGGCAGCTTTGAATTTCTCTAAAAGTGTTTATTTCTATACAGAATTTGAGATAGTAGCGCCGAAATGAATATTTTTCGAAATTTGTCATGTAGTGCGGAGGTATTTTGTACTTGATCACTTAAAGCTCTGTTTGGTTTCTCGTCTATCTCCGAAAGTATTCGTCTGATTAAAGTCCGGTTCGCAGCTTTGAATTTCTTCTAACGAGATCTACTTGAATATAGAATTTTAGATGGAAGCGCCATAATTATAATTTTTTGAAATTTGTCACGTAATGTGGGTGTATTTTGTCCAGTATCAGCCTAGACTTTGTTTCGTTTCTCGTATATTTCAGAAAGTATTTTCTGATTGTAGTCTGTTTTGCAGCTTTGAATTTCAGTTCTACTTATACACAGAATTTCAGATTAAAGCGCCGAAATGATTTTTTTTAATTTATGACGTAATGGCGAGGGGGATTTTGCATTTTATCACTCGAGGCTCCGTTTTGTTTCTCGTCTATTACTGGAAATATTAGTCTGATTGTAGTATGGTTTGCTGCTTCGAATTTCCCTTGTGTGTTCGAATTCGACGAATTTCAGTTAGAAGTGCCGAAATTGAAATTTTTCCAAATTTGTCACGTACTGGGAGGGTATTTTGTACTTGACCACTCGAAGATCCGTTTGGATTTTCGTTTTAAAACATAACGGAACCTTGAGTGATCGAGGTTCACTTCCATTCACTCCCAAAGAGTAACTAACTGTAAAAATATTAATTTCAGCGTCCATCTGATACAATGTGTATAGGTAGAACATTTTAGGAGAAATTAAATAGTGAAAACCATTCTCGAATCAAAAACAAAAATCATGAATAGACGTCAAACAAACACGGAGCCTCGCGGGATCCAGTACATGATTCCCCCCCCCCATTACGTGACAAATTTTGTAAAAGTATTAATATCAGTATCATGAATTTCAATCTGAAATTCAGTGTCTATGTAGATCATTTTAGAAGAAATTTAGTGCAAACCATTGTCTAATCATAAAAATAGTTTTGGGAACAGACTAGAAACAAACACGGAGCTTTGCGAGATCGAGTACATATACCCGCCCCCCATTACATGACAGAATTGTTAAAATTTTAATTTCAGCGCTTCCATCTGAAATTATGTGTATGGGTAGAACATTTTTCGGGAAATTAAACAGTGGACACCATTCTCTAATCCGAAAAATAATTTAGGGAATAGACAACAAACACAGAGCCTCGCGAGATTCAATACATGATTCCCTCCCATTACGTGACAAATATGTAAAAATTTTAATTTCAGCGCTTCCATCTAGTTTGGTGTTTTTATTGGTGTTTGTGATGGTGTCTGTGTCTGAGTTGGTATTGGTACTGTTTGTTTTGGTGTTGTTGGTGTTAGTATTGTTTGTCGTGTTGGTAGTGTTGATAGTGTTGGCATTGGTGTTTTTCGAGTTCGTGCTGTTGGTGTTGTTGGTGGTGTTGGCGTTAGTGTTGTTAGTGTTGCTGGTTTTGGTGTTGTATTTCGGGTATTGGTGGTGTTGTGGTGTTGTTTATGTTGGTGTGTTTTGGTGTTGGTGATGGTGGTGGTGTTGGTGGTGTTTGTTTTGGTGTTGTTGGTGATTGTTTTCTAGGTGGTATGTTTGGTTTTGGACGTGCAGTGTTGGTGATGGTGTTGGTGTTGTTTGTGTCGGTGTTGGTATTGTTTTGGTATTGTTGTTGGTGGTGTTGTTAGTACTGTTAATTTAGCTTGTGGTATTGGCATGTGGTGATCGGGAGTGGTGATGTTGGTGTCGGTGATGGTAATAGAATTGTTGGTGATGCTTGCGTTGGTGATGGTGTTCGTAGAGGTGGTGGTGGTAGTGTTGGTGAAGTTAGTGTTGTTAACGTTGCTTTTGTTGGTGGTATTGTTGGTGGTGTTTGAGGTGTTGGTGTGTATGATGTTGGTTTTGGTGTTGTTGTTGTTGGTGATTTAATTGTTGGTGGTGTTTGAGGTGTTAGTAATGTTGGTGTTGTTGGTGGCGTTTGTGTTGTTAGTATTGTTGATGGTGTCGGTGTTGTTGGTGGTGTTGGAGTTGTAAGTGGTGTTGTTGGTGTTGGTTGTTTGGTGCTGGAGGTGATTGTGTGGGTTTTGTTGGTGTTGGTGTTCGTGTAGGTGTTAGTGTTTGTGGTGGTGGTGTTGGTGTTGGTGGTTATGATGGTGTTTATTTTAGTGTTTGTGTTGGTGGGGGTGTTTGTGTTGATGTTGGTGTTGGTGGCTTTGTAGCTGTATTTGTAGTGTTAGTTATAGTTGTTGTCAGTGTGTAAGTTGGTGTTTATGCTGGTGTAATTTTTGATTCTGGTATCAATATTATCTTTCTAAGAACCTATCGATTAGAATTTATTGTTAGTCTACCTTGGAAATAAGGAACATTTTAAAATCAACTATAACTAACTTGATTTACTAACGCAAGAAAAAATTGCAACTTTGGATAGTGGATTGTTTGAATGTGAAATTATGTTCTTTAGCGCTTTAATAACATACGGGTAGACGGACATATTTAAAAAAAAATCACTTTTCGATATATCAGGCTTCAAAAGGATTGGAAAGGATTTTTCCGTATTAATTTTTCACAATTCTTTGGTTTGGCCCACCTTTTCCGACTCTCAGAATACTCTTGCCAACTGCAAACTTCTTGCTAGCCAGAGTACTTTCATTGTCTTGATTATTTGAGTGTTAATTATTGAACGGAAATATTTAAAAAGAGTAAAGCAATATAAAGTCGGCCATCTTACGGATACAACTAATGCAAGATTAAAGGACATGTGGTACTGCTATACCGTTAAAAAGCTCTTATACAAAGTGTTCAAGAGCTTTAAAACTGAAAAATGTTCCACTAACAAGATTTGCTTTCACAGCGGACCCTATTAGATGTTGCTTCATACCAATGAAGATTGTTTATTATTCTTATTCTTATTCTTGGACGTGTGTGTGTGTATATGTATATATATTATTCATTGTACTACGTAAAGTATTCCGTATACAGGAATGTAAAAACATAATATAATAATTAAATGTGTACGAATTGAAACGAATTTTCCTTAAAAAAATGTACCTTATTCTTTGTTCTGACTTGCGAAATACTCTTGCCCACTGCCATCTTTTCGCTAGCCAGCCGCTAGCCATTTTTTGAAATATTTTTAATTATTTGAAATATTTAACCTCGACTCCCCCACCCCACGTCATTTCATTTCACCTAACCTAACATAACATAATCAAAACTCACCTCACATATCCTTACCTCATTTCATTCCATCTCACCTCAACACATTTTACATCACCTCACCTCAACATATCTCACCACACCCCGCAACTAAGATTGCCTTTCACCTCACACTAACCTCACCTAACCCCACCTAACGTAACCTAACCAATCTTCATCTCACCCCACCTTGCCCAACCTAACTGTTATTCAAAAATTATATTTCGTCTTTTAATCTCTCTACATTTCCATCCGTTTTTATTTTCTTCTTCTCTTTGCGGATGGATGTTTAAAGTGAATACTGGTGGACAGATCTAGGTATAGTGAAACCAACTATGTACCAACACTAAATATAAAATACGAGCCCAGAGGTAGTAAAGAGGCTGCACCACTAATAAGAGCACATTGCGAAGCGCTCGTAACACGGTTAGATGAATTCCATCCCATGTTATGACACGAGGCCGAGCCGTACCGCGACAATATACTAGTCTGTTTTGTGTCTCTGCTGTGTATGTTTTTGGTCCGTTACTATCGTATAATCTGAGGACTGCATTCCACATCGCTGTGTTTTGCAGTCAACATTTCTGGCAAGATGTGCTTTAGGGACACGTACCTCCTACTGTTCTGTTCTGTTCTGTTCCTTCGTGAACAAGACGCCAGTGTTAGGTACTAATTCCCATGAACCATTTCATGAACCTATAAAATAATTTGTAATATATTGTGACGTACCTGGGAAGCGGTATAGGAAGATAATCGTTATAAATTCTTTTGCACATCTAAATATTTTAATGATCAGAGAACACACTTTACAAATAGTATTTACAAATCGCAATGCGCGGGACTTGGAAACAAGCGCACGGTCAACGCTAACTTGATGTTTTAAAAACCACCTGTTTCCTCTGGAGGCGACCGGGGCCGTCGTGGCAACGTTGGCGGTGGCTTCGGCAAGCTTCGGTTCGCCCCGGAGTCCGCCGGGAATTCGCCCTCCCTCGGCGACCAACTCCTCTGACCCAACGTAACGACCGATGAATTCGCCAGGGTCCACTCCAGCCGGTGTGAACAATGTCTCACGGGTACTGGAACGCACGACGCGTGATTGATGTCCGTCGGCTGTTCTAGTCTTTTCAGCAACCTTTCTTAACTTCGCGTGATTGTCCGTAAGCACTGCCCACTGTTATATTATACCAGGACGGGATTATGACCCTAGCCCACCGTCCACACGATTTCCTGTCTTATTGGTTTTCATCAGTTCTGGTTCCCCTAATCATCTGACGGTACTTCCACTAATCATCTTACGGTTAATCCTTATCCAACCTGGTTCCACATTCAGCAGCCACACTCAGTCCGAACTGCACTTAACAACGACAATAAATCTCTTGGACGCAACACTGCCCCGTCCGTGCTTCACTCGAGGCCTTTCCGCGCACCACTAACCGTCGCTCGCCTCGCCGTATCCCCCCAATTTGACCGTTGGTGGCGGCGGCGGCGGCGGCGTTACTGCGCTGATCAACTCCAGTGTTTTATTTTAATTTATAATTGGTGATCATTGTAATTGTTCTAATTACAGAAACGTTCTTCGTTTCAATATATAGGCCAGTATATATAACCGATATCACCAATTTATTTTTATTGCAAACAAAATAATAGGACTATTCAAGATATGAATGTAACAAAAGTACACTAATTAAAGCATAATTGTAAATAAGTGTGATAAAATATGAAATCTTGCAAAATATTAATGTCAATTACTTTGTTAGTCTTGTATTTTCCATGGCTACCATTCCAATAAAATGACAATTGTGAAGCGAACAGTTACGAAAATTCGACTTCTTCCTTCAAAATCTGTAATATTCAAAACCACATTCCGCCGATCGTTGAACTAAGGGTAATGCACGCTATTTATACGGCTTAAAAATTCGGAGTCGTTGTGGGTGTGTCCTTCCAAACCTGACAAAATTACATACTCTATCCAAACTGGACCTAACTAGACTTATCCTGACCTAATTTGCCCTAAACTCACCGAACCTGGTCGAACCTAACCGAACCTGACCGAATCTGACCGAAGATGATCGAACCTGATCGAACCTGATCGCACCTGACCGAAGCTGACCGAACCGAACCAAACCATTTCCATTCCATTCCATTTTCCATTCAGATTTCGATTACCTTTTTCGATATCGATTAACCGTTTCGGTTCTATTTCTAATTTTGATATCAATATACCATTTTTATATTAAATTTTTGATTTGATATCAATATCCCAATTTCATTTTCTTATTCCAATTCGAATTTAAGTTCCGATTTCGATTTCTTACTTTAATATCAATTTTAAATTTCGATATCATTTTCTCATATCTATATTGATTTCCCTTTTAATATCGAATTTCTAATTCGGTATCATTTTTCCCAATTCGAAATCGATTTCCCATTTCGAAACAGATTCCCCTATACGATAGTAATTCTTTTATTGATATCGATTTCTCATGTCAATAACGACTACCAATAAATTTCCAATTTAAATTTCTATTTCCCCACTTTTATATCGATTCCCACATAGATATCGATTTGCCTTTTCGGTATACACTCCCCTTTTCAATATCAATTTCGCATTTCCATATTGATTTTTCATTTGATTATTTCGATATTATTTTCCCATTTTGATATCTACTTGTTTATTTATTAATTTTCCATTTAGATATCAATTTCCTATTTGAATATCGATTTCCTATTTCGATATCAATTTCTTGTTTCTATATCAATTTCTCATTTGGATATTAATTTTTCTTTCAATATGTATTTTACATTTAGATATAGATATCCTATACATCGGTGTTGCCAGCATAAATAAGAAAATGAGACTTAATATAAGTGGTAAGAAGTCGTATTGACAATTGTTCTCTTAATCTTCAAATTGATCGGTTAACAATGCATGACAGTTACACAAATGGTTCAGAGACAAAACGATCCCGCTTGATATCCTAGGATTTGCTATGGAGCCTCAAATTAGAGAGTACATAATACCTCCCAACTAAGTTACAAATTTGGAAAGATTTTAATTTCAACCATTCCACCTTAAATTCTGTGTATATGTAGAACATTTTACGAGAAATTAAATAGTGCAGACCATTCTCGAATCAAAAAACAGAGATCGTGAACATATTACCCCACATTACGTGAAAAATTGAATAAAATATTAATTTCAGCGCTACCATCTTAAATTATGTGTATAGGTAGAACATTTTACGAGAAATTAAACAGTGTAAACCATTCTCTAATCAAAAAAATAGTTTAGGGAATAGGCGACAAACAAACACTCTGCGATCCAATACATGATTCCCCCCATTACGTGTAAATTTGTAAAAATATAAATTTCTGCGCTTGTATCTGGTTTGGTGTTTATTAGTGTTTGTGTGTATGTCTGTGTCTGAGTTGGTGTTGTTGTTGGTGTTGGTATTGGTGTTGGTGTTGGTGCTGTTGGTTTTGGTGTTAATGGTTTCGGTGTAGTTCGTGTTTGTGTGGACGATGAAATTTGTGTTGGTGTTGGAAATAGTTTTGGTGGTGTTGGTGTTACTGATGGTGTTGGTGTTGTTGGTGGACTTGGTGTGTTGGTTTTGGTGGAGTTGGTGTTGGTGGTGTTAGTGTTGTTTGTGTTGTCGGTGGTGTAGGTGGTTTTGGTATTGGTGTTTTTGTTAGTGTTGGTATTGGTGTCTCGGTCTGATTTTCTTTTGTTGATATTGGTGTTGGTGTTGGTGTTGGAGTTAGTGATAATGGCGTTGGTGTTAATGGTGTGGTGGTTGTTGAAATTTGTGGTGTTAATTTAGGTGGTGTTGGTGTTGCTGATGGAGTTGATGTTAGTGTTGTTGGCATGGGGGTTGGTGATGTTGGTGTTGGTGTAGTTGCTGGGGTTGGTGTTGGTGATGGTGTTGTTGGCGTTAGCGTTGTTGTTGGTGTTTGTGATTTTGGGTGGTGTTTGTATGGTGTTGTTCGTGTTGGTTAGGTCAGGTTAGGTGTGGTCAGTTTAGGTGAGGTGGGGTTAGGTTAGGTCAGGTTAGGTACGATTAGATCAGGTAAGGTGAGGTTTGAAGTTGGGTTTGAGGTGTACGGTGAGGTAAGAGGTGACGTGAGTTGTGATGTGGTGATTTAAGACGAGGTGAGGTGATGTAAAAAGAGGTAAGGTAAATTAGGTGGGGTGTGATTCGCTAAGGAGAATTTATGTAGGGTAGGTTTTCCAGGTTAGGTGACGTTGAGTAACGTGATGGTATGTTGGGTGAGGATCGGTGATGTGAGGTAAGGTATGGTGAAGTGAGGTGAGTTCATTACTACTATTGCAGGAAAATCCGTGTCAATCTGTAACACAATTAATTCTTACATAATGTTTCTCTTTTTACTTTCCAGTTTACGGAGTAGTATACGTAGTAAAAAGAAAGATAATGTACCTATGCGAAAATTGATTTCGATTAAAAAAACATTACACCAAGTAGATCTCTGAAATGAATGTTTTTACCACAACAATCTTTTTTGGTATGAACTAACTTCTAATAGTACCTGCTCCTGCGAAAGCAAATCTTGTTAGAGAACAATTTGGTCAGAACTCTCAGAAATTGTGTTTTTTTTGCAGTTTCGCGGTCTGAAAATGCGTTTCATAATACTTCTGTTGGCAAGTATTGGTTTTTGTTTAATTCCTGAGTTCCAATGCGGAATAACATTGAACTTCTATCAAAAGTCCTTAGAAATGATATGACACCAGAAGGGTCTGTCACTACTTTAGATGAGAAAATTCCTTATTTCTTCGACATGTTTGGGGGGAGCAGATGAATTATGGTAGGTCCGTTATTACTTCATAATCATTGTAGAGCTACTTTTGCAATCTAATAAAAAATTGAGTCTGCTTAGTCAACCGTCTCTTAGTTCAACGTTCGGCAGGATGTGGTTTTAAAGATTCCAGATTTTGAGGTCCTCCAAACCTCAACTAACATGATGTAACCTAACCTAGGAAAACATTACCTCACCTAATTCACCTCACAAGAACTTACTTCCAATCACCTAAACTCACATCTGCTCACCTCGCTTCACCAAACCTCACTTAACCCAACTTAATCTTACCTTACCTAATCTCATTTCACTTGCTCTCAACGTAACACACCTCATCTCAGCTCCTCTCAGCTCACCTCACCTTACCTCACCCCACCCCATTTCACGTCGCCTCACACTTCACACTTCTCATCTCACATAACACGTCTCACAACTCACACCTCGCACCTTGCTCCTCACACTTCTCACTTTAGAACAGACACCTCGCACCTCAACTTACCTCACCTCTCCTACCATAATCTATTATAAATTTTACATCACCTCAACTCACCGAACCTGTTATGACACCAGGCTGTGCAGTATCTCGACAATACCGTTCTCTTCTAACATCTAGCATAGAATACTTAAATTTTAATGATTCGTTGCCATTGTACACGTATTGCTTGGTTTTTAACTATTGAATCCGAGAATTATATCGTATCATTTTTGAGTGACATTCCGGTATATGAACAATTTTTTCCGGCTATTGTAATACAAACATTAGTTCAAATACTGTGAAATATAGCAAAGCAACTGGTAGGCATTACAACTTTACATTCGCTGATGTATATCCTCTTGTTTGGTTACCACAACACACGTCGCCTCTAACCTAACACAATATAACCTAACCTAAGCTAACTTAACCTTTCTTACCCTGACATAACATTTGATTTAACCTCAACTCACATAAACTAACCACACCTAAACAACCAACCACACCTCTACTCACTTCACTTCACCCCACGTCACCTCTATTCACCACATTTTGTCACCATACCTAACTTTACCTTATATCACTCCACCACACTTTCCCTCGCCTCACCTTACATCACTCACTCACCCCATTTTATCTCACCTCTCTCTTAAAACAATTCGATTAAAGCATTTGGAGATGGTGTTTCTCGCAGTTTTATGATCTGAAAACACGTTGATTGGTACTTCCATTGGCAATTATTTGTTTTGTTCTTGAGTTCCAATGCGGACTACCCATGAATTCCTTTCGATATGTACTTACAAAGGTTATATTTACCTTAGATTCAAGAATTGGCTTACTGAAAGTGTATATTTACGTTTCGACGATAACAAACAAGAACAAAGCCATATAATTTAGTTTTGAAACAACTTTGTATGAACAGTCGGAATTGGCGTTTTTCGGAATTTGACAGCCATAAAACAGTTAAAAAATTTACTCACAACAGAAGACTTAGATCCAAAACTTCAAATTCCTAATATTTATGTAATAACAAAACCTAAACTAACATATTTCATTTCAAACTAATCTAACTTACCCAACCTAACCAAACCTAACCTAACCTCGACTCACCTATCCTGACCAATCTTAATCTAACCTAAACAGATGTTACCTAACTTCACCTCCATACACTATACCTAACCACGCCTCATCGATCCTAACCTAAACTAACCTTACCAAATTTTACCTAACAGAACCTAACGTTAGGTTATGCTAAGTTAAGGTAGATTTGTTTAGATTAAGTTATGTTAGCATAGGTAAGGTTAGTTTAGGCGAGATGAGGTGTGGTGAAGTGAGGTGATTTGAGAAAGATTCAGTAAGATGAAGTTGGGTTTGTTAAGTTTAGTTAGGGCAGGGTAGTTTAGGTTAGGTTCTACTTGGTTTTGTTGTGCTCAAAAATTTGGTTGCGAATATTTCAATAGGAATTGATGATAGGGAAACAATAGTATTAATGAAGGGAATTTACTCTTTCTGATATATCCATTTAATAATTAAGACACCGAAAATTGAGAATATTGCAAAGAAATGTATGCTAGCTAGCAGAAAGATTGCAGTGGGCAAAAGTATATCGCTTGTCAGAACAAAGAATAGAGAAAAAATAACACGGGAAAGTTCGTTTCAATCTGTAGTACAATTATTCTTATATTATGTTTCTCTTTTTAATTTCCTGTATATGGAGTACTATACGTAGTACAAGGAAAGATATGTACGTATGCGAGCAAATCTTGTTAATTAGTAAAACAGTTTTATTTTTAAAGCTCTTGAACACTTCGTATAAGATTTATTTAACGGTATAGCTGATTCAGTACCACATGTCTTTGTTCTTGCGTTAGTCGTATCCGTAGATGGACGGCTATATATTGCTTAACTCTTTCTAAATATTTCCGTTCAATAATTAAAACAAAAGTACTCTTGCTAGCGGAAAGATTGCAGCTGACAAGAGTATTTGAAAGGTCAGAATAGGCAGGACAAACCAAAGAATATTGAAAATAAATACTGAAAAATCCATTCCTATCCTTTTGAAGTCTGATGAATCGGAAAGCGATTCTTTTTTTAATATGTCTATCTACCCATTCATCTCTCCGTCTACTCGTCCGTTCTTCATTCCTTCCGTCTGCTGTCCGTCTGACCGTCTGTTATTAAGGGTCTAGAGCACAAAATTCCACATTCCCACAATCAAGTATCCAAGTATCCAATATCGTTTTTCCTTTGATCTTGCGTTAGTCGTTTGTGTAAAATGGCCGGCTATAGATTATAACTAAACAAGTATTTTGAATAACATACTCGTTCCGAGGGATTATCATTGATTTTAAAAAGTTAAATATTTTCAATGGAGACTAACACAAAATTCTAATCAATAGGTTTTTAGAAAGAAAATACCAGAATCAAGAATTCGTTTCTACGAAGCTGTAATTTCACTTTTAAACATAGTGAAAAAAATATCATAGGCATCGAATGCAGTCTTGAAACATTGGACGAGGTATGTGGGAATATATACAAAATTCAATACTTTCAGTATAAAATAAATTAAAAATTTTTGCAATCTACCTGCCTTTCTAAAACACTTCTCTTCTTGAAAACAAATCCGGAAATCTTAAACAATATTGCACAGAGAAGGGTTGTTTTTCCCGATCCGGTATTTTTGAATAAACATCTCTTGTGGTTTTCTCAACAATAATAAGTTTTCCTAATAATTTCATGTCTGTCTAGAAAAGCTGACAACTCTCATGGAAGATAGAATAATTACTTCAAATGTTTTTGGGGAAATGTGAATTGTATGAAAACATCAAATACTGCATTAACATTTGTTGGAAATTCTCACCCAACCCTTCACACCTCCATCTCGCACCTCACACATCACTTTTCCTCACCTAACCTCACCTAGCCTAACCTAACCCTTCCTCACGTCACCACACGTCACCTGATCTCACCCAACCTATCTGTTATGACAGGAGAAGTATTTCAAGAATACAATTCTTTTCTAGCATCAAGAATAGATATTTGTGGTGAATCAACTTTAACCTAACTCAACATAACCTAACATAAAGTAACCTAACCTAAGCTAACCTACTCTGATCTGACCTGGCCTTACGTAAACTCACCTGCCCTACACTAACCTCATCTAAGCTCACCTAACCTCACCTCACTTTACTTTATCTCACCGACCTCTGGTCACCACACTTCACGTCACCACACCTAACCTAACCTTATTTCACCTAACTACCCTTTCCCTCATCTCACCTAATTTAATATCACCTAACCTTACGTCACCTAAGCACACGTCACCTCACCTCTCTTCACTTCTCATGTCACCACACTAAACTTCACCATATCTCACCTCAACACACCTTACCTCTCCTCAGCTCACTCAACCTAAAATAACCTAGCCAACCTAACTAAGTTGCTTTATACCAATGACGATTGTTTCTTATGCTTTTGGTAAAAACATTCATTTCACAGTTTTGTCGAGGTCTATCTGTTGTTTTTTAAAATCTCGAAATCAATTTTCGCATAGGTACATTTCTTTCCTTGTACTACGTATAGTACTCCGTATAAAGGAAATTAAAAAGAGAAACATAACATAAGAATTAATTGTGCTACGGATTTCAACGGATTTTCCCGTAATAATTTTTCTTTATTCTTTGTTCTGACTAGGGTTAATGAAATTCAAGATGTGTAGTGCTCTTTCGCTTTCATTAACAAGGTTCCTGTACTAAATCGTGGAAGGAAACCGAAATGAAGAGTAGCTGCAACCTCTGCGGCAGTCCTACAAATCATAGGTACCATGAGTTGATTGTAACCATCTAATTGAGGAGAGGTAAAGTGAGATGATATGTGAGGTGAGTACATGTTAGCTTGGCTTAGGTTAGGTTGTATTAGATCAGATTACGTTAGGTTTTGTTACGTTAGGTTAGGTTAGCCCGGACCTTACCAGGCTACGCAAGGAAAAGGTTCACATCACTACGGACGAGGGACGGAGCCAACTTCTGCGTGAGACCAGAGGTGTTTCCGACGACGCCACCACGCGACCACCGCAGCTGCTCCCGATCTTCACGTACGAAGAGCGTGGCCCTGCCGCCGTCCCCAACAGACGCCCCGGCGCCGCCACCGGCCACCCCCAGTTAGCGAGCTACAGTGGAGGGGGGCGGTTATGGCCGTCCGGGCCCTTTGTGGTGGATGCGGCTGCGGTTGCCCTTCGGGCTGGTCTCGCTCAATTGCGTTTTTCTGAACCTTGTGGGATTGCGTGTCGCTCGAATTACAGGAAAAGCGCTGCAAGGGTCAAAGGGCTCTCATGACCAGAGGACGGTGCTTCCTCACTTTTCCTCCCACTGTTCCCAAGAGCATCGGCACTGGTGTTCCAGGTTCAAGATTCAAGGGCTCACCTTGGCGTAGATGCACACTGGTTAGTCTTGTGTTTGTCTTTTGATGAGCGCCTTGCAAGAAGGGTACAATAACTAAGAAGGCCGCGCAAATTCAGTTTTACATTACGTTCACGGTTTTGCTGTTTCCGTTTTTGTAAGAAATGAACTACTGTTTCAATTTTAATTTAAGTACTAGAACAAAAATGTCGAAAATAAAAATATTAATTTGAAAAATAAAGTAAACCGAACAACAGGAAATTTTGTATGAAAAAACTTTTAAAGTAGATTAAAAAGAGAGGAGAAAATTTCCTAAAAAGAATTAAAGAAGTTCCACTTTGCGGTATTTTTTATATACGTTAATCTCACATAAATTATGTAATATAATAGCACACACTTTTAATTTTGAATACTTTTAAAATATATTATGGGTTACCTTTTGTGTTAAATATATACGACCTACGATGCCTTCTCAAGAAATCTACCTAAAATACACATTCATATCATATTTTTACTTTCTCGTATACTTCCTACAGGGAAAGTAAAGGAAGAAGTAGGAAAAGGTGTCAACCTAACATTAAACAGGATTTTCAATTGAACGAATTGATATTACCCAATCGCACCAGCTGATGATACAGTTCCTCAAATTTGAAATGCTTCTTTAGTTTTAGGGAGTGTTTTACTACCGAAGATATCGGGGAGTACCTCATCCAACTTTCGCAATTATAAAGTACTTTTGTGTCTCGCCTTTTATAAAATATATTTTATTTAATAACCGATTTCATGTTTACAAATACAAGACGAATTTTTCATTCTTTTACCTGTGGGTAGTTCATTACATATAAAAGTACTCTACAACCTGGCATATGCATTGTAACGTACATGATAGTAAACAAATTGAGATAAGCGTTTGAACGTAGTATTAACAGCAACACATTGATCATGTAGTGATGCCTGATATGCTTTGTTCTCACAATAGTATAGTATAGAGAGTTTCATCCAAGTTTTCGATCAGAACACAAATAATTTTCATGATCCTTATGCCATCACACAAATACTCAACATACAGTAAATGAGTACATGGTTAGAAGGGAGGCGTCAACAAATAGAATGGAGTAACCCATTTTCCAAGCGTGGAGGACTAGAGGCAATTTATCGATGCTATTGTCATTGTGTTGACATATGTGTTCTCGGAGGTGTTTCTCTATGGTCAAACCCCGACTCGCGGATGTAACTTGCAACAACTGCATTGGATCTAACACACTTCTGATGTCAGAAGAGGTAAGACAATGCCTGGCCCAAGTAACATCATTTGCTCAAGATTTTCATGAGATCTGTACGCAGTGTTGTCAAATACGTGCAAAAACTTGTCAATTTGTCTGTGATACTTTGTATATATTGCACCTTGCGATTGGTGTCGGAACTAGGTGTGACGGTAACTCAACGGTTATTCACAGTGCTAGCCCACTTGTCCACCTTGGTTGTCAGCGACAGCACCGAATGAGTTATCTGGAAAAAGGTCTTGAAATTCATTACACAGTATAATTCATACGCGTTTAAAAAATTAATTCATAATATTGTTTTATAATCACATTCCAGTCATTCTGATGTTTCAGATTTTCAGAACCTCCGTTTGGTTGCCGAAGAGTATGGTGCGAGCCGGCGGGCAGGTAACGGTTAGAAAGTTCTAAACATTATTCCTTTCTGTGAGTTGCAATATTCCAAAATAAGTTGATCACAGGTTTATTTTAATCAGTAATATGAGAGATTTTTTTGGAAAATTTTGAAAATATTCAAAGGGCTAAGTTTACTTCCAAAATCAAACTACCACTTTTAAATTTAAGACTCCCCGACACAAGCTACATAGATTGGGAAATATGAATTTTTTGGAGAAAATCGGTTGAAGGGTTTAACCGCTAGCGTTGTTCACAGACAGACGGGCAGACATACGAATTTGCCCGTCAAATCGAGTTTTTTGTTATCACGGCCCACAAACATGATTTTGGCCTACACTACGTGTTAAAAAGGATTTTCCTCCCCCCCCCCTACATTTTATCAACTGATTTTTTCAAATTTTTTGTCACCAGGGTCCTGTACATCAAATTGCCGGATTTCCTGCCGTATGTTCGACGTTTTTTTGCATAGCAAACATACTCTCTACCCGTAAGTGGTAACGAGAAATTAAACTACGTGTTTGCCCCAACGAATGGCAACAGACTTTTCCCCTGTGAATTAGTTTTTAAATATTTCCTTTTGCTCTCGGCTAGAATACTCGGGACTACACATACATCTTTTTGCCACCTGCCATCGCTAAATTTCCAAAAAAACAAAAAATAGACCATATGGCGTTTATTTGTCCCTGTAAGAGTAATTTAGCACTCCTCCCTACGAAAACTTAAAGAAAATATTTTAGACCGTTATTTGAAAACTAAGGCATTTCAACGAACATGTGACTTGTGAACAACGAACATTGATATTTTCTTTAAGCGTTTTTTACGCTACTAGGGTCAATTGAATTTACAACATTTTGTGCAGTTTTTTTAAGAAAGCAATTGTTTATAGAAAGTAAACGCCGCAAAATCTCATGTTTGAAGCAATTTTTTTCAAAACATACTGATATTTTTCCATAAAAATAGGTCATGATATTAATTCAAGCTTTATTTTTGAATAAAGACATTTCATTAAAAAATTTCATGCAAATAGCAATTTTCAAATAACGTGAGATCTACAACATCTCTTAACATTATATACTTTATGCCAGATTGCACCAATTCTCGTAATTATACATACTATATCGAGATCAAAATTTAAACAAAATTGTTGGGTCGTCTTTAAAAATCAGCAAAACTTTCTGCAGAAAAACTTTAACAGAAATTACATATAATATTTGCAAATTAATTTTAGAATTACCACCAGAGGGCCATACATTTCTTCCATATAGTCAGTTTAGGCAATAAATTGGGTAATTAAACTCTGCCACCTTTGCCCCAAAGTTCGAGAGGTGCAGCGTAATCTATCCTCACGAAATAAACGACGCCTCAAAGGGCTTTCTAGCAATATAGTTAAAAATTAGTTTAGATGTTCTACATCGGTTCAAAAAATGTTTAAATTTCGGTATCAAATAGTTTCTTAATTAGAAACGAATTTTGTTGTTTAATAGATTTTTGTTTCATGCATTTTTTTGTGTGGCTTGCTAACTTAACATTAAGTTAGAGTACCCAACCTTTAGTGTTTGAATATACTATGTGTGCATCGGTGACACATGTTTAAAATTGGAATATAAATTAGTCTTAATTAGAAAGCAAATTCTGGGTACTGTTTTTTCATTTTGTGATAAGTGGGTATGCTAACTTTAGGACATTTTGTTCGCCGTTTTTGTGCTTCTCCCCGCCGCGCCGTCTGAAGTTGTGGCGATACTGTCATTGTAGTTATTTCAAACTGTTTCAAGGAAGAACTATTTATGAACATTTTATTGAACAGACGTTACGATTGGCTTACGATTTACTGTATTTCTTATTTACAGTACTTTAAGAGGATCAGAAGTTAACAAAGTGTTTTAACTCTCCAAATTCATTAAAACAATATTGTTTGAGAGGAGCTTGGGAGAACCGTTCCAGTAAAGTCATAAAAGAAGCCCGGCCCGCTCCGAATAAATGATCTCGTCCGCGCACTAGCCGCCCAGATTGGGAGAATAACAGATCAAAAATATTTGTGCGGCTGACCAGGAATCTTCCTCTCATCAGACGAGCCCGTGTGGACGGTACCCCTACTCGTGTCGGCTGGGTGTCTTTAAGTGAATACTGAAAATATGTAAGTCCGTGAGTTGCAATTTCATCTAGGCTACAAAGCAAACGGCAATGCCGTCTGTCCCTCGTAGCGTCTGAGCATTATGTCAGTACTACACTTGTAACTACAATACAATTGGAGAACTTAGTAACGCACGTACTAATTTATTTCCCCAAACTTACATTATCACTGTTTATGTCTTATGAGAAAGTTATCATAGTGGCATGAAGGTTTTTCTACCATGCCAGTCATACATGCACGTATATATAAAAAGTGGGAAGAACATAATGAAATTTAAAAATTTGGAATACGGTTTCAAAAAGGTCTCTGAGTTCTCATGTCTGTTATGGAACTTTTTATTTCACGATAAAGTTTTAATTTGCAAGCATGCAATAAGGGCCCCAAATAAAGTTTTTGGGGGGATTAACAACAATTTTTCATGAAAATAATGAGCATATTAGGTGAAGCTAAACGAACAAATTATATTTAATTTTATAAAAAGTGGGCACTAAATTCTCCAATTGATTTGATGTGATTGTGCTTGTCATGGGTTGTCCAGCTTGACACACCATCCATTAAGAATCGTAATCAATCGTAGGATATAATAAAATTGCCTGGAGTTCAAAAGAAAATAATAAATCGGCCTGCAGACGTAATAAACTTGAAATACTTTAAAACTCATTTAGTAATTATTCTGTGGATACAGAGTATGCTTTGGAACAGTACTTAAAAAATATTAAGTCCCCTGGTAGACCGCATTTAAACAACTCTACATATAATAGAGAGACAGTCTTGACTTCATGCAATTTGTTTCAATTCACCACAATCAAAACCCGAATAATCGACAGGTTTGGGTTTTTGATGTATGAATAAGAACAATACTTGGTCTTCTTGTGAAAAAAGTGATAAAAAAAAAATTGCATTCGCGAAGTCGGTTTCCCTCCCGAGAGTTGTAATGGTAATCGCGTATATCGCGAAATAGCGTACGGTAATATGTATTAACTGTTCGATCATTTATCAAGTCTACACTGCGTTTGAAAAGAGTAATGTTGCAAACATAAATTATATAGAATCAGAGATTGTACATATGAAACACTTTCTTCTGAAAAGGTGTGGGTGTCTACTCACTTTTTAAGTCACACTATCGATTTGTAATTCTCTGCTTGTATGACTTAGTCCAGAAAAATTAAAGATGGTTAAAATTGGAAAAAGGGTAATACTACAAAATTTCGAATTAAAATATAGAAAACTAAACTACAATACTTAAATATGCGAGAAAACCTCTGACAAGTTATCAAATGAAAAAATAAATGGATACATTGAAATATTTTAATATATAAAAGAGTTCTCAAATGCCTACTCTCAAACTTGTTCAAGCATCAGAACATTATTAATTGTATTCTTTAGACTTTTGCGTAACCAGCATAAAAGTAACATGTAACTCATACATACTCACTGCCTCAAAATTAGACGGTCAAATTCTTGTTTTCTGTTTCAATTACAAATGTCTTCTATGAGAATTTAATTCGTACGTGAACTATACATTTCGTACGAAACAACCGCACTGAATAAACATCGCACATTCTTAACTTCTTATTATATAACTTAAGGTTAAGCTTTTGAGCGCAACATTGTGCATAAGCCAATAAAAGATTGAACACACGTCCCAAACACATACCCGGTGTAGAGACTAACATGAGAGTACCCACTACGTGCTGTTTTGATCTCGTTCAAAAAGGCATCTCTATTCACACAGAAAATACTCTTGAAAACTTACCTTAAAATATCTGTTAACAAACAATCTTTGGATAAAGCTTCTTGAAAGAAGCGCTTTAATCTTCCTTGGATTCTGGCGCAAGTAGATTGCCGCGCATCCGTTAGTTACAATCTTGTCTTGCTTCTACAACGTTTTGATTCAAATAGAATAAATGAACCTTAAACCCTTAATCACGTAAAGTAACGGGCAGGGGGCGGTAATATCGAACACTCCGTTTTTTCCAGCAAGCAATTGCGTTTGCGTATGCGTTGAAAAATGGTTTCACAACCATTGCGACTTACGTGATTTTAATTCCTTGCAATCACTTCAAGACTGCCTGAGTGACGTGGTTTAGATAACATTTACTAGAACAGTAATTTCCTGTAATCAAAAATTTGTATATCGGAAGGACAGGTTATACCCAAAATAATTAATAATAAATCGTATATGGTATGGGAAAGTAATAATGAAGTAGCACACAAATACAAATTGCCGCAGCTCCTGATACATCGTAGGCAAAAAAGCTTTCATTTTGTCACATCCATTTCTGTAGGGACCGAAATGCACAAATTTGTATGCACATCCATTTTCGGCCATACAGAAATGGATGTGCTTACAAAATTTGGATGTGAACAATAAACGGCTCATAGTTTACCTAATATTAACAATAGTATAAAATCCTTACTGTAGCGGAAAGCAGGTACCCAACGTCACTCCCTTCCACTTGCAGAACAGGGAAACCTAAAAACACCACCGAGCAAGGCCAAACCAAGTGGTGTACCGAATACAGGAACACTTTCCAATATATATTGACAATATAATATTTTTGCCTTCAGCTTCACAAATCGCTTGAACGATCATTGTACGCGTCGCCATGAGTACAAACATCACATTCGTACACACGCTTTCGGCTTGTAAAATCTAATTTCTGTGCCTGGACAAAATGAAACATTCCTTTTTAAGCAGATCAAAACATCATTTTTAACTGACTAGTATTCACAATTCCATTATTTTTCCTTCATAGGAAGTAGCCCGACAGAATCCTTGCATTGACTGCATGCAAAAGAGCGCCCCATTAAATACGCATTGGCTATAATCCCATTTCTGTACCTTGTCAAAAGAAAAATATATCTTTGGAAACGAGAAACCACTTACACAAAATAGTTTAAAATATCATTTTTTTTTCTTATAGACCGACCATAATTGCAGGACTGAATTTGCAGGAAGAAGCTTACTAATACTACATTGCTTTTACTTGTATTCCATTTGTTACCTGGGAAAATGAAGTAATTGTTTTTGAAGGAACAATGACACAACTTTTCTAGAATAGCAATCAGAATATTATAATTTCTCTTTAGCAAGGAATAGCCGGGCTGATCATAGCAAGCGCCTGGTTGCCCAGGAGCCCGCTATTAATACTCTGCTTTCCTAATACATTGATTTAAAATTTGAACATTATAGTTGACGTAGATTTCTTAAACAAAAACAGCCACTGGAATACTGGTTACCTCAGTCCTATAAATCAAAGGAATAATTTGTCGACTTTGACTTTTTTATACATAAAATATTTTTTGAGGCAAAATGTATTGAGTGAAAGGGACGAATTTCTATTATATTAGATAATCTTGCTGAAGAACAAATAAAGTTGCATCCATACTTTTGTTTAACCATAAAAACATATGACATTGGCAGATCTTTAGGTTAATATAACAGGTGTTATAAGCATATCTATTTGAAGATTTCACTCTAATAAAATGAAAAATTGCAATTTTTTACTTATGAATAAAAAAAATATTATAAATTATTATACCTAAAACAACACCATAGTCCAAAGGCAGTTAAATTTCAAATTGAATTTTGCCTGAAAAACGCGAGTTTTAAAAAATCAGAAATTAAACGCATAAAATGAATCAATTGCCCGTTTTTTAATTGTTTATAGTTGAGCACGAATTAATTTTTGTTGCAGTATAGTACATATATTCAGAAGAATATAGAAATAGTTAAATTGCATCTGGCAAAGGGGGATGCAGTGGCGGACACTTTTGTTTTTTAGAGCCGCAACGCAATTTTTCGTGTTTTTAGACTGTAATATCTCGTTGCGGGACTAGATAAAATTTTGAAATAATTATATGTAAAAGTTTCACTATATTGGTAAATTGCGTTGTGAATTCAACTTTGAAATTTGACTTAAAATGTGTTTTAAAAAATCAGAAAAGTGAGTGAAAAAGTGCTTCATTGGGCACCCGGGTTTTAATTGGTTTATAGTTGCAGTAAAAAAGTTTAATTGTGGAGAAAATTAGTAACATAATTAAGTCAAACTAATGTGGGCTAGTTAATTTCAACATTTATGAGAAGTGGGGGTGCTAAACTTAACGTCCAAGCTAGCACCCCCACTTTGGATGTGGTTTTTTTTATTGTTTATAGTCGAGTACAAAAATTTTTAATTGTGGTAGAAAATTCAGTAACATAATTAGTACAAAACTTATATGCTAGTTAATTTTGAATTTCGGAATAAGTGGGGGTTGCAGCTTGACGGAGGTAAACAGGCCCACGAATGAAGAGGACGCGGCTGGCAATGGGAGTTTGTCACGTGACCGCTCGGAGGCGGCTTGGATGAGTAACCAGCCGTGGTCAATATCGTTTTCCGAACAAACTCGTGGTGTGGAAAAAAAGGGGGCGGCCACTTTTTTTTTTTTTCCCCACCAACCCGCCCCCCCCCCAGTGTTATTGCGAGCGTCGCTGCGAGGTGTGGCGGTTACCAAGGACGAGAGACCCAGGAGCGGCGGGCCAAGCCGCTGGGGTCTGCGTCAGACTGGCGGGTCCATGCCTCAGGGATGCTGCAGTCGCTGGAGTGCAGCGTTCGTTTCAAGAGGAGTGCCGATAGTGTAAAATTAAAAACTTGTCAATAATCTGTTACAGAAATTTTA
>BOPP01000107.1:54311-68255 GCA_017312745.1 Gryllus bimaculatus
AAAAAATATAAATCTACATTGTACATTGACAAATGAATTATTTGATGAATATCATTAATGAAAAATATGCAGACAGTGAAATGGAGAAAAACACTTGAAAACACATACTAATAAAGATAAAGGAAAAAAATACCACTAAAAAACGTTTCTTTTTTAAAACAAATGATCTTTACTTTCTTCGTATACACAGAAAGTCATTTAATTCGTGAAAAAGAATATCGATACTACCGCCCGGAAATACCACGATTTTAAAAGTCCCCCTGATATCCGAAATATGAGTATTTTTTTAAACGTCTATCTGAAAATAGATTATTGAATGCTGTGTTCAACTAGTTTAATAGAAAGTTTGCAACCCAAGATAACTAAGGGATATTTTTCAAAAAAAAAAACAGTGAACAATTAGCAGTATATTATGATACCAAAACTTATATGGCCCTAAAAAAACATTCAAACGCATATCGATTTCAAAACCTTAATAATCATACGGTAACCACGAACAGATCAACGTGAGCGTTCGTCACAAAAAATTGAATCATTAATGCTTTAATAAAAACTGGTTTAATGTTTCTACGAAAGGAATCGCCAAAAAACGGCAGTATTGTCTGTGTGGCAGGTTGGTGGGACCGCGTACGGAGATCGGGGCCCAACCTGAATAGCTTGTCAGCTGAAGAGGTTTTTAAGAATATTGAATATCTGACTGGTTACTGGTCTTAGAGCCGCGAAGAGTGCAGAAAAAGAATGAATATTTAGCCATCAGGAAATTACAGGAAAATTACAGGAAATTATGAGAACTCACTGATTCACATGGCAAACAGGAGCGCGCCGTCACCAAGTCAAACAAAAATCTTAAAGACCGAAATCACGAAAACGCTCAAGGAAACCATTATCGAATGCTGATTTTCGTCCCCAAATGATTTCTGGTTGAGCGCCGGACAAAAACCACCGGGCCATGTGTTGATTACAGGCGCCGAAATCAAATGCATTAAAACAGAAGGTACTACCCATTGCAAATATGAACGAACGAATCGAGGACCGTTGAAAGCAGCAAAAAATTAAAATCACCAAAAACACTTTGGCCAGAGCTACTTGACAGAATAGGGCTCTCGGCCAGGGCACACAGATACGCTGCCAATTTGTACGGTTTTCGGCACATTAACAAGGCCCGTTCGCGAACTACCATTTCCGGAAATACGTAATGGGACCGATTCCCCAATGCAGGTCGTATGGATGCCGTCGCCTTTTACGGGGCGAATGTCCAAGTTTTTCTTTGCCTTACCTTGATTGATTACTGCAGTTATTTAACAATACATGGCAACAAAACCATGTGGGCGTCATCTCGACCAAAGTATTTTAGAAAATTTTTTCAGGCAGGGAAAAAACTCACTGTCCCACCCCCGCCAAAAAAATGCAAAGTATGCGCAAACACCATGTGCAATATTGGGGATTATGTGGTCGGGGGGAAATGCGCAGGCTCAGACCAGCCGACGCGAAGGTTGAAGGCAATTCGAGACTTTCCCGTCCGAAAACGAAAAAAGCAGGGTACGCCGCATTTTTTAGGTCTTTCTGAGCATTAACCGCACAATTCATTCACGGGTTCGGCGGAGGCGGCACCTTTGACAGACCTGTTATCTCCCTCCTCACATTTTAATTTTGGATATTGAATTATTTAATGTTTCGGAGAATTTTTTCCAGGTAATTAATAAAAAATTTAGCTTAAGACAATGGAGTATGTTCAGGCAAATTTGCTGTGATGTAAGTAATACAGGGATATGGTCAGAATCAAGTTCGAATATTACCGACATATGGAGGTTAATGATAGCGTTGTTTTTTATTAATATTTTGGATGTGATACATGGATCAGTTAACAGTACAAATTTTTCCTGTCTTGATGCTTACGTTCTATTTAAAAAAACTAAACTATTGTTTCTTTTCAATTAATTCTTTGGGAGAGGAAACCCACTGAGAATCATCCAAAATTTGCCAAATTATATATATAAAAACATATTTAGGATCCTATTTTTTGTTTCTGGTGGCATTTATGGGGTGCTTTTGCGCTAGGGATAGTTGTGTAATTGATGTCATCATTATTGTAAACAATGGATGACTTTGTGGAATGTGATTGTGATGAATAGGTTTTTATTCTAATTCTTTATGACGTTTGTTTTGTTTGTGATGAAATCCAGAGTGCATGGATTATTGTTCGCCATGAATTTTATTATATGACCTGCATTTTATAATTATTGGGTTTTGCTGCATTAATCCAGACAGGACAAGCATAGAGCATTACGGGTCATGTTATAGCTGTATATAAGAGTTTGGCATTTTTTATAGTTATTTTAGTGTACTTGTTCATTAATGGATTAAATTGAATTAGCTTGACTCTTGTTTGTTGTGTTTTAATGTTTGTATGTTCTTTCCAGTTACGTTTGGTGTCTAAATGCAGTCCTAGATATTTCACTGTTTTGTTTTGTGGAGTCCAAGGAATGGTGTTATTGTTACGTATAAGAGGTGGTGGTGTTAAAATCGTTTTTAATGAAAAGATTTTTGCAGTTGACTTGGCTGGGAGAAATTTAATTTTTCATTTGTTTGACCAAGAATCTATTGGTTGAAATGTTGTATTGTGTTTCTTAATGTAATTGGTTATGTCCTAGAACAATACAAACCTGTATCATCTGCGAATTGGGCTGTATTGATTGTTTTGGATGTAGGGATATCGGCTGTGTAAAGGTTGAATAATACGGGTGAAAGTTGGGAGCCCTAAGGAAGTCCAGCCAATATTAGTTTGGGGTTTGAGAGATGTATGTCTATTGAAACTCAAAAATTTATATTGCTTATGACGCTATTGATGTTGGTTAGATATTTTGGTGTGTCAATGATTCTACATGAGACCGTGATGCCATACTCTGTCATATGATAGTGAAGTGTCCAGAAAGGTTGATATAGTATGTAGTTTTCTTTGGAATGCTGTATGGACATGTTTTGTGATTCTTACTAATTGGTGTGTGGTTGATAACTTTTCTGTGAATTCAAATTGATGCCTGGGAATGATGTCATTTTTGTTGAAGTAATTATTGAGTATTTTGTGAATAATTTTTTCTAGAAATTTGGACAAGGATGGTAACAAGCTTATCAGTCTTTACTTTTCTATATTGGATAGATTTTATTGGAATTTGGTACGGGTATCACTATAGAATGTTTCCATAAAAGTGGAAAATAATCTGTTCTTAATGAGGAGTTATAATGTTATTCAAGAATGTTATGGCTTGGCTTGGAAGATTTTTAGGATTTTGTTATTTATTCTGTCATGTCCTGCATCCTTTTTTTAGGAAGAGTTTTTATTATGTTTGTTATTTCCTGTGAGGATTTGAATCTGATTTTTCGAAGATAATTCTCCTTAGAGTATCCATGATGATTTAGATTTTGGGAATTATTATGTTGATTAATATTTAGTGGTCTGTTGTGTTGCTTATGCGTGTAAATTTTGAGATGTTTTGAGTGTTTGACAGTCTGGAGAAGTTAGTTTGGGTATTTTAAGGTGGCTCAATTTGAGATCCATTGGTTCTATTTCTAATTTGGGGATTGTTATTGTTAGGGTTTTGGCTTATTGTTTTATAATAGGGGCATTTACTGGTTTCTGAGGTCTGCTCTGTGATTCCCTTGACAGTTATAACATTTGAATGGTTTCATTTTTATGGGGGCAAGTAGAAGAATAGATGCATACTAGTCTTTGGTACAATTAATTTTTTTGTATGGCGCAAAGTTCCTAAATATCCATGCATTGACATGAGAAACCTTTAGGTTGGTTTCTCCATTCAGCTTTTAAAATGAGATTACATATTTGTCTTATTTCTAAAATATTTCTGTTTTCTTCCCCGTTGAATTCGGCTGCGATACTAGAATTGGATTTTCGCAGTCTGGTAACTTTCATGAGTGATGGGTGTTTTTCTTTCAGTTCGGTGTAGATTTCCTCTTCTGTGTGTAGGTTTATGAATACAACTGAGAATTTATTATATGCAGGGCCCTCGTAAGTATGAAATTGTCTTCTAGTGTTCATTAAATATTGGGTTATGTCTCTGAAGTCACTGATTTGTTCTGGTTGAATTATTACCCTAATATTTATAAATTGAAGAGTGAAGCTGATTGTTACTTTGCTATTAACCTCCTTGCTAAAGTTCGTAATGTTTGTCATATTTGCTACATAAATCGGCAAGATTTTCACTATTTCTGACACACTTAGTGGGGTTTCATTGACGTAACTAAACCTATTTTGTTTGCTGAGATCCGGTTCACTGTTCTCAACTCTATTTCCAATGGGGACCAAATAACGATATTGGGTTGAACTGTCTATATTGTCTTGTTTCGATTGTAGGTTAGACCTTTTTGTCTCGTTAGCGGAATTGTTATCATCCGAAGGACTCTTTAAATTTTGCCCTGCGTCATATTGGTCTGTAGCGTTACCTTGTGGGGTGTTGGCTAGGCTATACGGGACGAGCCGCGTCAATGTCATGTTGGCTAACGTTTCGGCTAGCGTATTGTGGCCTTCAGAGCGTACTACTGCCAGATGGCTAGCGCGCTGGCCTTAATGGAGGAGAAGGGAGGGGCGGGATTGGTCAGGTAGCCGACCAATAGGAAGCGGGCAGGTGGTGCGGGATTGGTGGATAAAGAACGGGGCCATAACTGGGGAGAGAGGCAAGTTGGGATCACGGGGAAGGTGGCAAAAGAGAGAGGGAGAAATTCTAAAATGGATTAATACGAAAAAGGGAGAAATTTTCACAAGAGAGCAGCCTGCGAGGCAAGGGACAAGCCGTGAAGGCACGTTTCTAGGTGGTACTGAGGCGGAGGCCATCGTCTCGGTTTAAGTTGATGGGTCTCCTTGATATTTCTAGGGCCTCTTTAATGACGCGTGGCCACCAGCGGTCCTCGGAAGTAATTGTGCGGGTCTTGTTAAATTCAATGAAGTGACCGGTTTCTGGGGCGTGTTGTGGTATAGCCGATTTATGGGTGTTCTTCAGCCGGTTGTTGCGCATGTGTTCACGCATGCGTTCGTCTACAGAGCGACGCGTTTGACCGATGTACACTAACCCGCAACTGCACGGGATTTCGTACACTACGGCGTTCTGTCGTGGATACAGGCGGTCTTTCACCAGGACCAGGCTCCTCCCGATCTTTTTGTGGGCATAGAACACCGGACGAATATCGGCTCTACGCAGTAGAGCGCCAATCCTGTCCGTGATGCCGCGGACGTAGGGGAGGCGAGCTGTCTTGCGAGGCGGGCTGGATGGCTCGTTGGTGTCGATGTTGCGTCATCTCGTGCGTCCAAGTTTTTTAAGGCACGTTGTATTGCAGATTTGCTGTAGCCATTGGCCAGGAAAGTCTCTCTGAGTGTCTTTTTCTTTATTGAGACTGTGGATGTCGCTGATGAGGACGGCCCGGTTCTATGCCCACAAGATCGGGAGGAGCCTGGTCCAGGTGAAAGACCGCCTGGATCCAGGACAGAACGCCGGAGTGTATGACAATCCGTGCGTTTGCGGTTAGTGTACATGGGGCAAACGGGTCGCTTCTGTAGACGAGCGCAATGGGATACACATGAGAACGACCGGCGAAGAACACCCATAATCGGGCCTGCACAACAACGCTGCCGCAACCGGTCACCTAATCGAGTTTAACAAGACCCGCACAATAACCTCGAGGACCGCTGGTGCCACGCGTCATTAAAGAGGCCCTGAAAATATCAAGGAGACCCATCAACCTAAACCGTGATGATGGCCTCAGGCTATACCAACCTGAAAAGGCCTTAACGGCCCGCCCACTCGGCGCCCACCCGCAGGGAACACCCCCCGACGGTTCGACCTATGACGGGCCTCCATCGCGGCGCTGATTGGCTGATGGCTCCTTGCCTCTAGGCGGGCCCCCCTTGTAGAAATTTCTCCCCTTTTTCGCATTTACCTGTTTCCAGAATTCTTCCTCTCTCTATTGCCACTTCCCCCCGTAACAGCCCCGCTCTCTTTCCACAATCCCGCCGCCACCTGCCCGCATTCCTATTGGTCGGCTACCTGACCAATCCCGCTCCCCTCTCTCTCCATAATAAGTCAGCGCGCTAGCCATCTGGCAGCAGTACGGTCATGAAGAAGGCCGACAAGTACGTTGGCCGAAACGTTAGCACCATTGACATTGACGCGGCCTGTCCCGGATAGCCTAGCCAACATAAACTCGGCCGCGGAAGCCTACGCAACCTTAACACAAATTTTGCCTAAACATAGCCAATATAAAATAACCTAACTTTACCAAACCCAACTAAACCTAATCTAACATAACCAATTCCACTAATCTCCACTCAAACCTTACCCAAATAACCTAATCTAACGTAACCTAACTATACATAACCTAACTTAACTCACTTCACCTCACCCTCAACACACCTGACATTTCCATACCTCAACTAACCTAACGTACACCCACAAAACAAAAATCATAAACCTGCACCCAACCTGACCTTACTTCACATCAACCTCATACTTCACCAAACTTCACCTAACCCATACCTTATCTACTTTTACATTTTACTTTATCGGCGTTTCCACCTGCACTAAGGTCTTATCGAAGGAAATTTATAGGTAGGTCGACATTGGAACCCAAGAACAAAACAAGCTACGAATTAATTACCCTTTTAAGTACCATTAAACGCGTTTCCGACCTAAAACTGGGAAAACAACCATCTCGGAGTGGCTTTTAATCCATTTCGTTTCAAAAAGCTATATTCAATGCATAGAACTTTTTTCACTATTGTGAAAACTACGTGAAACATACACCTTCGTAGGCGTATTCTTGATTCTGATATGAACTGTTTGCAATTCCTAAAAGACTAGCGCATATTTAATCTGTTTGAATTAAGGGGAAAAACAAAAAAAAAACCCCGTCCACATTATCATAAAAGCGCGTTTTCCTGATAGCAAAACTTCGAAAAACCACTATTTCCTAATGTTTCTGATCCAATTAGGTCACAAGGAAATTCGCATGGCTAGGATCTTGGTTCATTATGAATCAAAACAAAAATACTCATTCACGGATCTTGACTCAGTGTCAATATTACGCTCTATAAGGAGTTATCGGGAAGAATTCACACTAAATCGCAAATGGAATTAAGAAACAAGAAAATATTTTTCAATTAGAATTATCATTAAACGCGTTTTCAGACCTAAAAACTGCGAAAAATACCATTTCGAGTGCTTCAATACCAATTGTTTCAAAACTACATTGAATTGCCTCAGATTATTTCACATAGTTGAGCATCGTCCAGATGCGATCATTTGTGACTAAGCTAAAACTCCTTCCTTCACACCTTTATGAAAGGTGAGCGGAGAGAGGGAGGGTAAAGGATGTGGTGGGGACAGGGTAATGATTTCTTGTGAGGGTGTTTGGTCGGTGGGTTGATGGTGTTTGGGTGAGAAATTTGAAATAAGATGGGAATTGGCTTGTAATTTTGTTGTACTTATTTTTCTTTATTTATTTTGAATGAATATGGATGTGAACTTTATTATACATTTTTCTCATTGCTTCATATTACACTAATTTCTCTCCCCCCCCCCCCCCCCCCCCCCCCATTCCCCCCCCCTTCTCAAAATTCATTGGTTTCAAACAATACATTCAATGCCTGTCAATGTTAATAGCTACATAAGTTTTTAAGAGGAAGTTGATACCAGAATCAAGAAATGGCTCTAGGAAGGTGCGAATTTTCACGCTTTAAAACATAGAGATAAAAGATTAAGGCATTGAATGTGTTTTGAAAACATGGGTTTAAAGCAATCGGAGATGTGTTTTTATCGCAGTTTTGTGGTCTCAAAGACGCGTTTCATAATACTTTCATGGTAAATATTTTATTTCTTTATTTCTTTTTCCTTGGAGTTCCAATTGCGGACTAACTAATTATTCCTTTCGATAATTCCATAGACAGGTTATATGACATTACAGTAAGAAATTCGGGTCTTTGGTGACATTATTTTTTTTCGTTCGACGAATCGAACAAGATCCAAGCCATAGATTTCATTGCGGACTCAATTCGGATCAGAACTGTCCGGAAAATTAGACAGTCGGATTAGACAAGTCCGAAAAACACGTGCTAATGTACTTCTGATGTCAAATATTGATTTTTCTTCAGTGTTTTGATTTTCCGAATGAAGACTATGAATTCCTTTCGATAAGACCTTAGAAATGTTATATTGGAAACCAGAGTCAAGAATTTTCTCTCTGAATGCTTTGACTTTGCGTTTCGACGATAATGAAACCAGATCCCAAGCCATAGAAATTCATTGTGTCTCTGAAATGGTCTGGAATTTCGGTATTCGGTCTAAAAACGCGTTTATCGATACTTCAGGGCATTTATTTGTTTTTCTTAGTTCCTTAGTTTATAACACAGATTAATACGTTTCTAGTTTTTAGGAAAGGACCAAGTTTGACTACCGGACACAAGAGCGTCTGCTCTATATGTTTTTCTCGTTTAAAACAAGTATGAAGAAACAAGATCTAGCATTGAATTTTGTTTTTGATTACAATGGGTCCAAGCACCGGAAACTGGGTTGTGTTTTCGCACTTTCACAGCCAGAAAACAGTTAACATGTTACAGTTTAAAATCTATTAATCATATATTAATAAATATTTAAATCTTACCATACATACAACGCCAGAGCCGGTTCAATGGCTACAACGCTAGAGCAACATTTTTCGCGATCTTATCCTCGCCAAAGGCAATAGCATTAAACGTTTTTCCGATTCTTCCGGGAGCATCAAGGAAATAAATTCCACCAGATTCACAGCGTCTATCAATGTGTCATGTTGTTGATTTAATCGTATACGGAACCATTTGTACGAACTGTTTCGGCCAATGCTTTAATTCGTACTGTTGTTCTCTTTGCCACCGTGTATTTTAATGCATCCAGGCATGTGAACGATGTAGCTGCTGTCATGGCCCAAACACGACAAATCACTCTACTTTTAAGCTGTCGGGTGACGCCGCGTCGTTTGGCAGATAAGGCCTACGTTTTCTCCTGTCATGTCGGCAGGCTTCTTTCAGGTAGGACAACGAGTAAAGCTCCGCTCCGGTGTTTATATCTTTTTCAGCCTAGGGGCGTCGGTAAACGCAATGCGCCCGGATTGCCTACGTGAAGCCTAGTGTACGACAATATTCCTTTATTTGCGCATCATTAACGCATATCTTTCTATCATTGATCAATGTTCTCATTGTAAAATTCTTCAGTCATTTGTAGTGTAGATTCAAAGTTTGACGGCGCATCCACAAGGAAAAACATCCTCAGACATGTCATTCTCTATACTTAACCCACAAACTCTTTGGTATCCGACAGTTGAAAACATGTCGATATGACAAGTCGCAAAGCAATGTACGAAATTTGATGAATCCTAATCTTGAGCGTATCATCCCAGTGCGAATCGTTGCTCAAGTAAAATGTAATAGTTGACATGCACACGGAAAGTCCGCACACAGGGCTGGCCATATAACTGTTCTCAGTTGTTAACATGTTAACTCTTGTTAACAGTTCTCAGTCATTAAACTGTTCTACATTGAAAACGATGTCGAACCCAACGAACATATCATCAACCAACAATCGCCAATAATACATTTCATCGTCATTTGGATGTACTGTGTAGCATTGTGACCAGAGCGTCTGAGCAATAACATTTGGATACTCCTCAACTTAACGTTTCTGTTTTCGATGCTCGAAACGACTTTATGATGATGCGTTCAATGGTATAGCCGTGGCATGTCAGCATACAGCAAAGTGCGAGCAAAATCTCAGTGAACAGACTGTGAAGAAAACTTGTTAATGTTGTCGACGGTCGATGCTGCCGCCGTGCTGCCGCGTTAGATTCAGTAATTAAAACTCGTTTGACATTTTCTAAATGGACTGCCAATTGGACTACTGAGGTGTCTTTCATGATCGCAAATGAAAACGATACGCGCCAATTGCTTCGTTGACTTACATAGCGACCATCTGGTACTGTATATTTCATCATTGCATTCGGTTACAACCTCGAAGGCAGCTATATCACTACCTTTGTTTACGATGTTTACAACTATGTACTTTATCGATCTTCAACAGTTACAAATATATACTCCATTATGTGAGTCGCAAAAAGCTTTGGGACAATATTGGCGATATGCACAAACCAACAGATTGTCATCCATTTGTCCTCTACATTTACCAATACCGATGCCCTAGTTCCCGCAACTGATTTCGCCGACGATACGAAAGGGTATCCATCATGTCTCACATTATTGTTTCAGCAAGTCAGGTCTCTTGGGTATGTTTTGGAACAATTGCCGTACAAGGATTGCCATAAGGGTGAATTGTAGTTGAAAACGTCCGCAGGTCCATGGTTTCTCGGTTTTGGTAACCTAACTGCAGCATTTTGGGCCAACTTATTTCATTGGAATTTCAGATGAATCATGGAATCAAATCTCATCTCGATTTATTTGTCCACTAACCAGACTTAAAATGTGCGCGTGGCAATCCACAATTGCCATTCTACAGAGTACAATACACACAACGCTACTCGCCATACACAAATGCTTATTAAGAAATCATGGAGAGATATTTAATTTTGTTTAAAAAACTCTTGGACAGTTAGCTGTTCATGTCTACCAACTGTGTTTGCTTATGTAGTAACTTCCTGTCGATTTCGGACGCATTTTGGTACATGTGATGTAATAAAATAGTCTGGGCGGCCATAAGGCCATTTTCAACAAATGTCATTCTTCCTACATTAATTCACATTGCCAATCGGCATTTATTAGCATCGCGGAGATTGAAATGTATTCCACTGATCGTAGCCGTGTTGGTTCAACGGATGTTGTCAATCGTTCAGTCTCAATTTTGAACATACACATGTCAACTGCAAACTGATGAAAAAGATCGTTGACGACATCAAGATAGATTTACTTCACCTTGACGGATCATGGAGTCTGTAATGAATATAAATTCATAGTATTCACAGAAACTAAATATGGCCCGCCGAAATTGATCAATCATTTCTGCTGAAATTCCGGATCTATCAAACGACCCAGAAATTGTTTGAAATTGTTACCAGTCACATGATCATGGACCATGTGGTAGTTTGAACATTGACATCACCATGCATGGAAAATGGCAAAAATGTAAGAAACAGTTTTCCGAAAAAAATGTGTTAAATGTATGACTATTACGATATTAGACGGTTATCCACTATAGTGCGCCGTAGAACGCCGACAACGTAGCAGTGTGTTTCACCAATGCGAACAATCAAATTTAAAATCAACTAGAAATCTGATAATCAGTGGGTTGTACCATATTCGCCATTGGCTTTCAAAAATGTATAAAGGCCATATTAATGTTGAGTTTGCATTCCGTCAATCCATTAAATCCATTTGTAAATACGCAAAATAAAGGATGCTGATTTGGGCTATTTTTGAAGTGCGAGATAATTAATAAAAATAATGAATAACACAATATTCAGATGGGCAGATTTACATCAGCAAGTGACAAAACTATCTGGCGTATTTTTAGTTTTTCCATCCACGATTCGAGATGCCACCTGTACAGTATCTTGCCACTGCAATGTTTGCAAATAAATCTGGATATACAATGATTGTAGCGAATGATGTATTGAGCTATTTTCTCAACACCAGAAACAACAGAATTTAGTAGTTTAATTACAAAAAAAATAGTGAAAAGATGTATTGACTTTCATTAAGTCACACTAAAATCCAAAATAAAAATATCAGTAATATCTTATAAACTAAACAAATAGCATGGTTCAACTCAGGATTGAATAATGTAAAGTTCCCAAGTTTGAAGGATGTAAAAGCTGCATAATTGATCAAAAAATTATTTTTATGATGGTTGAGGAACATTATTAATTTTTCATGCCTTCAATTAGAAAAGAGAGAAATAACATCCAAAAACCTTAAGTTGGCCACCCACTGTAACATTGTCAGGAATATGATGTTTGGAATATTGTGAGAAGGCAGAAAGATGTAAAACGTAAACTCAGATTTTTTTACACTCAAATCTTAGACAAAATTATACTATTATATTGAAGGTATCTTTCATTTTAGTTAGAAACACTGTTTTTTAACTAGATGGTGGTACGTATATGCATACAAAATTAAGAAATCTGGGTGATACAATAATATTTAGATGGAACATAAATATTATAAACTCCAAATCAGAATTTTCAGACTGAATTTGACAATCAGTCTCTCAAAACGTGTAACGATAGTAATGAATTATAATTATTTATGCTTTCTTATGCTGGAGCTAGAAGAGAAGTTATATTTCATAGTTCAGAATGCCATTTTTGATTCAAGAATCTATTCCTTTTCTGTGTAACTTAAATTACTGCCTAATATTTCTTATATATATATTATATTTATTTTAATTCTGTTAAAAATGGTTCAAAATTCCCTGCAATAATGTTGCTGAGGCCAATTTATTATTTAATTTTTTATGCTATAAAGATATGGGACATTTTTATAGTTGTTATACTCTTTTTAGCCTTTGATTATAATTCCCTAGGGGACTATTCTACTGCACCTGCGTGCTGCTTGCTGAAGGTGGTTAAGTTGTGGGGAGGCGTGTTAGGATGGATGTATATATATAATATATTATATATATATATATATATATATATATATATACTATATAGTATATATTATAATTGCGTTATTGGATTGTGCAACCCCATAACATCGCGTCTCATGTGTAACACTACCGGAAGCAGCGAGGATAACAGACGCGTAAGGCAGAGGTACATTAAACGCGGGCCCTGGTATCGTTGCCCGTACTAAAACGAATGAGAAACTAGCCGAGCTATTTTTCTTTGTGAAGGGTTGAGAGAGGGAAGCAACCCCCCCCCCCCATCAGGAGAATTCCCCCAGGCGCCGCGCCATAAATACGCGAACCAGCAAAGCGGAAGCTCTCTTTTTCTGGTCACCAACGCGTCGAGTAAAGCCAGCTGCTCTTTTGATCACCGTTTCGGACGAGTCAACATTTCGTTAAACATTAGATATTGTTGTGCCGTTGCACGACTACTAGGTAGAGTAATCGGCGTCCGAACAGACGTTCTAGTTCAGTCGTCCGCAAGATAGTGCAGATTATGTAGTGGTTTTCTTCAATTAAACAACCGGGGAAGTAAAATGTTACCCGTTGTGGAAGAACAACATTAAAAGTTCTGCGCTTGCTAAAAAGTAGACAGTAGCAACGAGCAGGAGTTGCACGAGTATTCGTAAAGTGCAAGGGACGTTTTCGCAACGTGGGCGTAGTCAGAAGGCGCCGGTAGCAGACGAGGAAGAAGAGGAGGCCGAGGATCCAGGCGCACGTGGGAAGAAGACGGAACGGTTTGGGAGGAAGAACGGAAGAGGCGCAAGAAGCAAAGCAGACGCAGAGGCGAATCCCGTCTCGCTTACGACGCAGAGCGCGATACGGAACGGCGTCAGCGCAGCGACCCAGCGCCACGCCATCAAGGCGCAAAAAATTACGAAGGTAACATTAGGCATCCGCAGAAAAATGGGTCAAGTTCACGTCGGCAGGGGAAACTAGAGTATAGGAAAGTGTTAAGATTTGAGGACACGGGTGCAACAAATCACAGCTATTCTAGTAGGAGAACGGTTTTGATGCGCTATTGCCTTGCCCTGAAAAAACATTCTACTTAGGACAATTTATTATTTCGCTATTCAGACACAGGTTTAAATTGCTATAATTAGAGATGTGCACTTGTACACATTTTGTTCTTTACATGTAATATCTTGAAAGGCGAAGAGATTGTAAATTGAATTTTTTGATTTCATGTTGCAATGTATTAGGTAGCCACAAATTAGACTATAATTAATTTTCACGGGAATTGCCAGTGTAGTTTAGGGTAATTAGTTCAGAAGTATCAATTTTGAGTAAGATT
>BOPP01000107.1:68280-98842 GCA_017312745.1 Gryllus bimaculatus
TTTCGCATTTCCTTTTTCCAGAATTTCTTCCTCTCTCTATTGCCACTTCCCCCCGTACAGCCCCGTTCTCTTTCCACAATCCCGCCGCCACTGCCCGCTTCCCTATTGGTCGGCTAACCTGACCAATCCACGCTCCCCTTCTCTCCATAATAAGTCAGCGCGGCTAGCCCATCTGGCAGCAGTACGGTCTGAAGAAGGCCACAATACGTTGGCCGAAACGTTAGCCACCATGACATTGACGCGGCTTGTCCCGGATAGCCCAGCCAACATAAACTCCGGCCGCGGAAGCCTACGCAACCTAACCAAATTTTACCTAACATAGCCAAATATAAAATAACCTAACTTTACCCAAACCCAACTAAACCTAATCTAACATAACCGATTCCAACCTAATCTCACTCAACCTTACCCAAACTAACCTAATCTAACGTAACCTAACTATACATAACCTAACTTAACCTCACTTCACCTCACCTCAACACACCTGACATTTCCATACCTCAACTAACCTAACGTAACCCCACAAACAAAATCATACCTCACCCAACCTGACCTTACTTCACATCACCTCACTTCACCAAACTCACCTAACCCAACCTTATCTACTTTACATTTTACTTTTATCGGCGTTTCCACCTGACTAAGGTCTTATCGAAAGGAATTTATAGGTAGGTCGCATTGGAACCATAGAACAAAACAAGTACAAATAATTACCCTTTTAAGTACCATTAAACGCGTTTCCGTACCCTAAAACTGAGGAAAACACCATCTCGGAGTGCTTTAATCCATTTCGTTTCAAAACTATATTCAATGCATAAGAACTTTTTTCACTATTGTGAAAACTAACGTGAAAATACACCTTCGTAGAGCCGTATTCTTGATTCTGATATGAACTTTGCAATTCTAAAGACTTAGCGACATATTAACTGCGTTAGAATTAAGGGGAAAAACAAAAAAAAATACCCCGTCAGCATTATCATAAAACGCGTTTTCTGATAGCAAAACTTCGAAAAACACTATTTCCTAATGTTCTGATCCAATTAGGTCACAAGGAAATTCTATGGCTAGGATCTTGTTCATTATAATCAAAACAAAAATACTCATTCACGGATTCTTGACTCCAGTGTCAATATAACCTCTATAAGGAGTTATCGGAAGGAATTCACACTAAATCCGCAATGGAAGTAAAGAACAGAGAAAAATATTTTTCATTAGAATTATCATTAAACGCGTTTTCAGACCTAAAAACTGCGAAAAATACCATTTCCGAGTGCTTCAATACAATTGTTTCAAAACTACATTGAATGCCTCAGATTTATTTCACAATAGTTGAGCATCGTCCAGATGGATCATTTGGACTAAGCTAAAACTCCTTCCTTCACCCTTATGAAAGGTGAGCGGAGAGGTAGGGAGGGTAAAGGATGTGGTGGGGACAGGGTAATGGATTCTCTTGTGAGGGGTGTGTTGTCGGTGGGTGATGGTGTTGGGTGAGAATTTGAAAAGATGAATTGGGTTGTATTTTGTTTGTCTTTATTTTCTGTATTTATTTTTGAATGAAATATGGGATGTGAACTTTATTATACATTTTTCTCATTGCATTTCATATTACACTAATTTCTCATTTCTCAAATTCATTGGTTTCAAAACTACATTCAATGCCTGTCAAATGTTAATAGCTGACACTAAGTTTTTAGAAGGAAGTTGATACCAGAATCAAGAATATGGCTCTAGGAAGGTGTATTTTCACGTTTAAACAATAGAGATAAAAGATCTAAGGCATTGAATGTAGTTTTGAAACAATTGGGTTAAAGCACTCGGAGATGGTGTTTTTTTCGCAGTTTTGTGGTCTCAAAACGCGTTTCATAATACTTTCAATGGTAAATATTTCTTTTTCTTTTTCCTTGAGTTCCATTGCGGACTAACTAATTATTCCTTTCGATAATTCCATAGACAGGTTATATTGACATTACAGTCAAGAATTCGGTTTTGTGAACATGTATTTTTTTCGTTTCGACGATATCGAACAAGATCCAAGCCATAGAATTTCATTGCGACTCAATTGGATCAGAACTGTCGGAAATTAGACAGTCGGATTAGACAGTCGAAAACACGTCTAATGATACTTCTGATGTCAAATATTGATTTTTCTTCAGTGTTTGATTTTCAATGCAGACTATGAATTCCTTTCGATAAAACCTTAGAAATGTTATATTGACACCAGAGTCAAGAATTTTTCTCTCTGAATGCTTGACTTTGCGTTTCGACGATAATGAACCAGATCCAAGCCATAGAAATTCATTGTGTCTCTGAAAATGGTCTGAATTTCGGATTCGGTCTAAAAACGCGTTTATTGATACTTCAAGGGCATTTATTTGTTTTTTAGTTCCTTAGTTCTAACACAGTTAATACGTTGCTAAGTTTTTAGAAAGACCAAGTTGATACCGGACACAAGAAGTCTGCTCTATTAAGGTGTTTTTTCTCGTTTAAACAATAGTGAAAACAAGATCTAAGATTGAATTTTGTTTTGATACAATGGGGTCCAAACACTCGGAAATGGTGTTTTTCGCACTTTCACAGCCAGAAAACAGTTAACATGTTACAGTTAAAATCATTAATCATATATTAATAAATATTTAAATCTTACCATACATACAACGCCAGAGCCGGTTCAATGGTACAACGCTAGAGCAACATTATTTCGCGATCTTATCCTCGCCAAAAGCAATGAGATTTAAACGTTTTTCCGATTCTTCCGGGAGCATCAAGGAAATAAATTCCACCAGATTCACAGCGTCTATCAATGTGTCAATGTTGTTGATTTAATCGTATACGAACATTTGTACGAACTGTTTCGGCCAATGCTTTAATATCGTACTGTTGTTCTCTTTGCACCGTGTATTTTAATGCATCAGGCATGTGACGATTAGCTGCTGTCATGCCCAAACACGACAATACTCTAACTTCTAAGCTGTCCGGGTGACGCCGCGTCGTTGGCAGATAGGCCTACGTTTCGTCCTGTCATGTCGCAGGCTTCTTCAGGGTAGTGACACAGTAAAGCTCCGCCTCCGGTGTTATATCTTTTTCAGCCTAGGGGGTCGGGTAACGCAAGTGCGCCGTGATTGCCTACGTGGAAGCCTACGTGTACGACAATTCTTTATTTGCCATCATTAACGCATATCTTCTATCATGATCAATGTCTCATTGTAAATTTCTTCAGTCATTTGTAGTGTAGGATTCAAAGTTTGACGGCGCACACGAGGAAAAACATCCTCAGACATGTCATCTCTATACTTAACCCACAAATCTTTTGGATTCGAAGGAAAACATGTCGATATGACAATCGCAAACAATGTACGAATTTGATGATCCTGAATCCTTGAGCGTATCATCCCAGTGCGAATCGTTCTCAAGTAAATGTAATAGTTGACATGCCACACGGTAAGTCGCACACAGCTGGCCATTAACTGTTCTCAGTTGTTAACAGTTGTTAACTCTGTTAACAGTTCTCAGTCATTAACTGTTCTCATTAAAATCGATGTCGAACCACGAACATTCATCAACAACAATCGCAAATAATAACATTCATCGTCATTTGGATGTACTGTGTAGATGTGACCCAGAGCGTCTGAAGCAAATACATTTGGATATCCTTCAACTTACGTTTCTTGTTTTCGATGCTGAAACGATTTTGATGATGCGTTCAATGTGTAATAGCGTGGCATGTCAGCATACAGCAAAGTGCGAGCAAAATCATCAGTGACAGACTGTGAAGAAACTTGTTAATGTTGTCGACGGTGGATGTGCCGCCGTGTCTGCCGCGTTAGATTCATTAAATTAAACTCGTTGAACATTTTCTAAATGGACTGCCAAATGGACTACTGTAGGGTGTCTTTCATGGATCGCAAATGAAAAGATACGCCAAATTGCTTCGTTGCTACTTACATAGCGACCCATCTGGTACTGTGATATTTCATCATTTGCATTGGTTACACCGAAGGCAGCTATATCACTACCTTTGTTTACATGTTTACATATGTACTTTATCGATTTCACAGTTACAATATTCCTCATTAATGTGAGTCTCAAAAGCTTTGGACAATATTGGCGAGTATGGCACAAACCAACGATTGTCTACATCATCATTTTGTCCTCTTACATTTACAACTACCGATCGCCCATTGTCCGCAACTGATCGCCGACGATACAAAGGGTATCCATCATTTCCCGTTATTGTTTCAGCAAGCAGGTCTCTTGGGTATCGTTTGGAACAATTGCCGTACAGGATTGCCATACAGGGTGAATTGTAGTTGAAAAGTCCGCAAGGTCCATGTTTCATGTGTTTGGTAACTACTGCATGCAATTTTGGGCCAACTTTTTCATCTGGAATTTCAGATGAAATCATGGAATCAATCTCATCTCGATTTATTTTGTCCACTAACCAGACTAAAATGTGCGCGTGGCAATCCACAATTTGCCATTCTACAGAGTACATACAACAACGTACTCGGCCATACACAAATGCTTTATTAAGAAATTCATGAGAGATTTTAATTTTTGTTTAAAAACTCTGGCAGTTATGTCATGTCTACCAACTGGTGTTTGGCTATGTAGTAATTCCCTGTCGATTTCGGACCATTTTGGGTTACATGTGAATGTAATAAATAAGTCTGGGCGGCCATAAGGCCATTCAAAAATGTCATTCTTCCTACATTATTCACATTGCCATCGGCATTTATAGCATCGCGGAGATGAATGTATTCCACTGATCGTAGCCGTCGTTGGTTCAAACGGATGTATGTCAATCGTTCAGTCTCAATTTTGACATACATGTCAACTGCAAACTGATGAAAAAGTCGTTGACACATCAAAATATGATTTACTTCACCTTGACGGATCATGAGTCTGTATGAATATAAATTCATAGTATTCATAGAAACTAAAATAGGCCCGGACGAAATTGATCTAATCATTTCTGCTGAAATTCCGGATCTATCAATCGACCCAGAATTGTTTGAAATTGTTACCAGTCACATGATCCATGGACCATGTGGTAGTTTGAACATGACATCACCATGCATGGAAAATGGCAAATGTAAGAAACGTTTTCCGAAAAAAATGTGTAAATTATACTATTACGGATATTAACGGTTATCCACTATATCGCCGTAGAAACGCCGACAACGGTAGCAGTGTGTTCACAATGCGAACATCAAATTTAAATCAACTAGAAATTGATAATCAGTGGGTTGTACCATATTCGCCATTGCTTTCAAAAATGTATAAGGCCCATATTAATGTTGAGTTTTGCAATTCCGTCAAATCCATTAAATCCATTTGTAAATACGCAAATAAAGGATGTGATTTGGCTATTTTTGAAGTGCGAGATATTAATAAAAATAATGAAATAACACAATATCAGATGGGCAGATACATCAGCAGTGACAAAACTATCTGGCGTATTTTTAGTTTTTCCATCCACGATCGAGATGCACCTGTACAGTATCTTGCACTGCATGTTGCAAATAAAATCTGGGATATACAATGATTTAGGAATGATTATTGACTATTTCTCACAACCCAGAAATCACACATAAGTTTAGTAGTTTAATTACAAAAAAATAAGTGAAAAGATGGTAAGTTGACTTTCATTAATCACCACTAAAATCCAAAATAAAATATCAGTAATATCTTATAAACTAAACAAATAGCATGGTTCAACTCAGGATTGAATAATGAATAAGTTCCAACAAGTTTGAAGGATGAAAAGCTCATAATTTGAGCAGAAAAATTATTTTATGAGGTTGAGGAACATTATTATTTTTCATGCATTCAAATTAAGAAAAGAGAGAAATACATCCAAAAACCTTAGTGTGGCCACACTGTACATTTCAGAATATGTGTTTGAATATTGTGAGAAGGCAAGAAAGATGTAAACGTAACATTCAGATTTTTTACCTCAAATTTTAGACAAAAATTATATATATTATATTGAGGTATTTCATATTTCAGCTTAGAAACACTGTTTTTTAACTTAGATGGTGGTATGTATGATACAAATTAAAGAAATCTGGGTGATACAATAATTTTTAAGATGGAAATAAATATTATAAACCCAAATCAGAATTTTCAGACTGAAATTTGACATCAGTCTCTCAAACGTGTACGATAGTAATGAATTATAATTATTTATGCGTTCTATGCTGGAAGCTAGATAAGAAGTTATATTTCAAGTTCAGAATGCCATATTTTTGATTCAGAATCTTTCCTTTTCTGTGTAAATTAATTACTGCCTAATATTTCTTATATATAATTATATTTATTTTAATTTCTGTTAAAAATGGTTCAAAATTCCTGCAATATGTTGTGAGGCCATTTATTATTTAATTTTTATGCATATAAAGATATGGACATTTTTATAGCTTGTTATACTCTTTTTAGCCTTTGATTATATTCCCAGGACTATTCTACTGCACCTGCGTGCTGCTGCTGAAGGTGGTAAGTTGTGGGGAGGCGTGTTAGGATGTGTATATATATATATATATATATATATATATATATATATATATATATATATATATATATATATATATATACAATAAATGCTTTGTACGGATCTTCTAAAATATTCAATCAAAAAACATAATAATTCTTGGATAATAAATATTTCGTATGCTATGGGACCATGAAATATTCTATATAACATATATAAAGCAATAATTATTATGTATGTAAATCTATGATCTTACGAATTACTTTAATTTCTGTCCGGAAAACACTTGAAGGACTTCAAACACCAAACGACACAGTTACACGGTAGTGTTCATGTCACTTTAACTGTCGCACTCTATCACCTGTTCCAAATATTGGTATTGTGGTGAGTTTTCGTTGGCATTTCCAATGAAATAATTATATGAGTGTAAAAAGTGTAATATATTAGTAATATTTTATTATAATTTTGTTGTCAAATCAAAAACTTCACGTTTAAATGTTGTTGTTTTTTTGTTTTTCGTCTTGTACTAGAAAACTGATGATAATGGCTAAGCTATTGAAAGGTGCTATTTTAATAAATAATATTGTTGGCAATGATGACTCATGATTATTTCACCTGTTCCAAAGCCGGGAAACAACAAAAGAAGGAAACTGTGAATGGCAGAATGAAATGGATTGCATTTGAAGAAGGGTTTTTAACGTCATCAACCCACGATACACTATCAGATACTACAATACTTTCTGCACGTTTGTGTTAAAATATTTTATGTTTTTTAGATATGATAAGGCAGATGTATGAACATTTTCTGGGCATGCCGTTCTAATCGCGGCAACGTTCGTTTTTGACACACAACCACATTCGTGTTTTTAAGAACTTGTTCAAAATCCCAGCCTTACATTATGCAAGCCTGGTTCAAGGACAACTCCGGAGTCTCCACGAAACGATCACGAGTGGCTTCCGAATGGTTTTTGGAAACAACTAATATGCCATGAAATACGAAACTATCGCCTATCGAGTTCAAGTTGTGCTAATAATAAAACTTTTAAACAATGAAGCAACAACTTTTTATCTTAAAGCAGACGAGTGGGAAAACTATCCGTTCGCTCTAACTTTCTCAGCACATACACAAATGATCGAGGTCGTCGCTTGTTCTCATAAGCTGTGGGACACCACACTTCCCTTTAGAGAGTTGGGCGCTATTTGAGTTAGGTCTCTTTTAAAGTTGTTTTATTTCTTGGCTCTCAACACTAAGTCGAAATAATGTTCTCCTCTACCCAGAATTTACATCAGACACTGAACGTGACCTCTTCGAGATAACGTTCGAGGTCATCGGGGCCGCTCCATTTTTATCACTTGCTGTTCCATTCTTGAATGAAAAGGTTGTACAAGAGTGCTCAACTTGTTTTGTTAGCGAGTGGTTGTATTTGCTCATTGTGATAAGTACAACTTTTTTGCTACCACGGCAAACACAATGAGAGAAGCGGTTCGTTTTAAACATTCGCAGGGGAATACACTCAGAAGTGAAGAGGAGAATGTGATTAGGCATTCACTGAATTTCAATCACTACCGACTAAAAATCCGACAATGACTGCGGCAGAGGAAAGAAATGTCTGCTGAAGTGACAGATGTCGGTGTCAGAAGTGTTGGGGCCAAACCGGGGTGGGGCGTGTGCTACAAATTTGTTAAACCTGCAGTTGGCATTCAAATACAAATTTTTTCTAAGAACGAATTTCCAACATTAAATAAAATGGTTGAAAAGTTTAATGAAGATTCGGGGCGACCAAGTTTTCAAATAAAGACATTATATGTTCTGTTGAAATCTTTAAGCTTCTTTTAGCGAAAACCAAGCAAAAAGATCTCTACGGGAAGATCGGAGAGTGACGACTAGGACAAATATGTTTCTTAAGAAAAATGAAAATAAAATAATGAGAGCAAATCAAATTTTTATTATCATGATGAAACCTGGATAAATGAAAGACACACTGTAATCAAAGAATAGCATGAAACGTTAAAAAAGTTACAGTGAAAATATGTTACGACAGTACTGGCTGTGAATCAGCCAGCATTTGAGTATGGCTATAGTGCGCATGGCGCAATCACCAACCACAAGGCGGAGGGATGCACTCAAAGTTTACATTGCGAGTAAAGTTACAGCGAACGGAGTTGACTCCCCACATCACCCATCGGCATGCGAACGCGTACACATCTTCCTAACGAAACTTACGTGATTCGATTCGATTCGATTAGACGATTACGTTCATGTTACAACCGTTATGAAATTCCAACGACTTGTTGCGCTGTATTCATTGTAGGGGTGAATGATGAAAACTGATCAATAAATGAAAAATATTGCATTGCAAGCAGTTTTTTGTTTTTTTCTATCCATAATTTGAATTTTGTATTCTAGTGCAATTCACTAGTCCGAAACTGTATTTCGCTACAGGTACCGCCAAACTACTAATTGCAGAGATATGATTTCTAGTGTTCACTGCGGACTGCAGGACACGTATCACTCTTCTGTAATAATTCCTGAGAATTCTCTCTTTTCTTGGGCAGTTTTCAATACCAATCATTATGCAAGTGCAATCTAGTCTATAACCATTCACGAGTCAGCACTTGGGAGTGAATCACTTCTTCTTAGCATACACTTCAAGATCCATGTACAAGAAATGTGAAACTGGTCTTTCGTCGCCATGGTTCTTGTAACCAAAGTCAGTGGGCGACAACTCGTGGCCTTAAAGAGAAAAGGTTCTAACATTGTTTCAAAAATGGTTTTACGTGATGTTCGCCATTGTAGCGATAAGATTAAGATAATCTCTAAATTTCATTGACACACGAAGTTTAGATTCTGAGGTACAGACAAGGTAAAATCGTACTATCTGCAAAAAGCAGGTTCGAGTTCGTGACAAAAGGTTTCTGCTTCCCCGCGCAATCCAATCTGTTTACATGTACGAGTATGTGGACACTATCTTGCAGGGTACTCTGTTTGAAAGATTCCGGCGCAAAGTGTTCAGGTATTAATCAGAGCTTTTGAGGAGAAAAAGAATTAATGGCAATGTTGAGTGAAAGTGAAATTGAAGATGCTGTTTTATGCATTCTGGTTATGATTACGATCCTAGTGCAGCAAGCAGTACTGAAGAAGGCGAGCCACTTAAGAGATGTGTTCAAGCAATACAGTAAGAATAAGGAATAATGTTTATTTTAACAAAAAAATGTTTATTTTAACAAAACAGTGATATATAATGATTTAGTTTACAATTGTAATGTATATTTTTTTTTAAAAAAAGACTTAATATGTTTGTACATCAGTTTCCGGGTAATTGACCCAATCTCCATCAAGTTTTTGACCAGTTTCCCTGATCCATTGAGCAAATGCTGAGATGGCCCCTTTGTTTTGCTTCTGGGCGTAAATGTAGCTTCACTATGCGCACGTTTTGCTGAACTCTCCTTTTGCTTGTAATGGTAAGAGTAGATATAAGGGCGAGTTGCTATTTTGTTAGCAATGCAGAAAAATCATACTTGCAATTCGTGTACTGATGCAAATAAGTTTTCTATGACTCAGAAACAAAAATGAGTGTTTTCCAAATATTGCTAATCTTACGATCTTTAAAATTTATTTAATTATTTTATTTATTTATGTTAAACTTTTACTCACCTTTTAACTGTTTATAGTTAAAATGACGGAAAGGGATTCTGGAACTCAAGAAAACGTGCGCAGATAATATTTCCCCCCCCTACGTCAGTACATACAGTTTTTACTGTTTTTTGCCTGAATAAATCTATATCTAAGAAGGTAACTATTTTTATAAATATCGAACAATTTATTCTTTATCAGGTATAATTAGCAACCAGCTAGAAATTATAATAGTTTCTCAAAATTAGAAATTTGGGAATTCCCTTCTGGTAGAATGTCTCGCTAACTCTACGAAATTGTTGGTTACGCGACATCAACAACTTGCACTCCGCTTCACATGTAGATATGTTATAAAATTGGTTGCCTATAAATCGTATTTACAACAGTTTATTACGATTTTACTTCTATTCGGTTAATAAACATGATTTTAACTCTTCGTTATGAATACGTGTATGTAGTAGACCCTATCCTATTTAAGAACTAAATATATCTCTGTGTGCTGAGTGTGTCTTCGCATTCTAGTGACATCCTGAGTTGAACGCTTTTGCATCAGAAAGCAAGTTTACCAACAGATAAGCTAAAAGGCGATAGGTTACATATATCCATTTTCCTTGCCGTCACATGCAATTCTTTAAAAAAATCCATGCGCTTCTCTCGCAGTTTAGCATGTGTTTGAATGCGTTATTATAATATAGTATTTCCCTTACTAAACAGTTAACAAGGAAACGTTTTGATCTGCAAATGGTAGATGATGTAGGAAATATACGAGAACAACTTTTAGAATACGATATTTCAAATGAATATTTCAAAACAAAATCTGTGATTTTAAATGGACCATGAAGTAGGCAAAGTGGAGAACAATATAACATTTTGGAGGACTTTTATTTTTTCACAAGTATACAAATATCATACAAATACTGCCGAATGCGATTTTCTCATATTCAAAATATTTCTGCAGCAAATGGGAGACAGCGAGCAATTTATTTAGCATCGACGGGAGTACCTACACAAGAACTTGGCTCAAAACTTGTTACTTCAGCAGTTGCAGAGATCACATAATACTTGTCTTCTAGGAGAAGTTCAATAAATGCTGAAAGGAGTAGCATTCCTTCTAAACCAGAAAGTATAAAGAAAGTTTCTTTACAAAAAATAAGTTTAAAAAATCGCACAAAATATGTTTGCAGAAACTGTTTATTATTTTAAAGATACGCAAAAGTGCAAAAATTATTTATAATCGCCGTAATGTAAACAACGTTACTATTGATAATGAATAAAGTAGGAACATAATTGACTTTTTGTTTAGGATTCAATTGGGTGGTATTCTGTTTTCTTGTTTACATGAAATTGTGTTTTCTCGTTACGTTATATACCATCTTGAAAATATGCAATATGTACTGAAATGCATGTCTCATTAAATACCCTTTTAATACTATCTCAGAGAAAATACACCAAATTTGAGTTGAAAGCCAAGATGCGACTTTCTTCTAGGATCTGTTTTCTTTCCAGGTATTCACCAAAAACATTGGACGTCATTTTTTGAAGGTGAAATAACTTTGCCACCTGAGTTTTGAGTAAGACTGCAATAGAATTTCTTCGCGTCTGTTTCAAAGAACCTGTAGACGGAAAATCTGTACACGACAAACATTCTGTAGACGGAAATATACTCTTCGTTACTTCGACGTCTAATTCGTTGAGTCTGCAGGCTGCTCTGATCGGTAGTTTTCCGGGGTTTCTACGATCAATACCAGGTGAATGTCGGAGCAGTACCCTAATAAATGGGCACAGACCGCACGCGATCTTTCCTTCCTCTTCCTTGTCATATCCTCGCCCCTAACTTACACGATCGTGCCTTACACTACCACACATGCCAGGAGACCGGTGCCCCTGGTGGAATATACCTAGTTGAGGAAAATCCCACTAGCCAACGGTAGGTTACCGCCGGATCTTGCCATACATACCATTGCATTCTTCTTCCCCCTCCCGAGGAAAAGGCATGTAATCGAATTCGCTCCGTAAAGTACAGCGCATTCCGGGAAGTCGGTGAGTGTGTCGCCCGTTGCCCGAAGTCGGCCTGCGTCATCCGTTCGGCCCGTACGCATTGAGCCGTATATACACCGTGAGGCTCCTAACTTTTGCACCTCCTACACTTTTTGAACGTTTGAAATTATTGCAATGGCGTTTTCATAGATGTGTAGGAGAAAATGGGTCTAGTTAATACATTTATTCATTTTCACAATTTTCGCTTGTATTGTACGAGAAATGTACAAATTTTCTCATCTATCATGATGAGCGTAAAAAGAGAATTCAATAATGTGTACATCATTGGATTCATCTTTTTACACTCGACGTGATCAACTAGGAAATATGTATAGTTCCATTTGAAAAAGTTACCTCAATATCTCGTAAAATACAAGTGATAAAATCAAAGCGAATACATACATCGATTAACCCCATTCTCTCATGCACTTCCGTGAAAATTGTATTGCAAAAATTTCAACCGTTCAAAAGTTATAGCAGGTGCTAAAGTAACGTTTTCCTCCGTCTTCCCAGCTTAAGATCGCTCATTTTCCAGGTTCTGATTCGCATCTTGCCCAATGTGATCCGATGTAATGTGTAACTTTATCTCTATTAAAATGTAGAACATGGTCTCATTGTTTGTATAAACTCACAAAGCAACTTCGATTTCCATCATTTAAATTGTTTCAAGAATTTGTTTTACAAATTAAATTCAGTTTTTTAATACAACTAAATTATTTGTGTGTCCACTAATTCTCTAATGAGCAATGCCATTATTCGACTATCTTTGATGATGAAAATTAGCTATCGCAACCTATAAATCGATAATAATCTCAAAATATCATTGAGACAATATGCCATTTATTTTCACTGATTACGCATATCACCAATCAGATTGACTATAAAAAAGGACTATACAAGACTTCAAGGTGCCATAATACTGAAAACTGCAAAATATAAGTTAGTTGTGCAACTAAACATTATTTATTTGTATTTATTAATTAACAAATTTTCTCCACATGCGCAGTGGGAGGAACATATATTAGAAAGTTATCATTATTACTGTAAACGAAAGAACATTGGCTCATGTTACCTAAATATAGAAAACAATATTTTCAAAAGCAAGTGAATTGATAAGTGATTATAGTAACCAGTCATAAAATTAAGAGGAATTAAAGCCTATATAAATAGTGATAAGACGTAACAAAGAAATGTAAATTGATATTTACCTACATAAAATTAAAATATCCAAGAAACAGGTCTGGCACCCGCTGACGGACAGCCTGTAGTCCTAATTGTTTGCGATCGGCGTGGTGATCACTTGCGGCGATCCGGTGCAAGTCCGACTGCTGGTGCAGAACACGAGAGCTTACACGACGGCCCTGAATGTATCTGACTGTCATCTGACGGAGGCGCGGTGGTACACAAAAATATATAAAAACCACTCCTCCCTGCCGCGTGATGGCTACCGCGGGGCGGGGCGGAGGGGCCGTTGGGTGCCCCTGGCGAAGGAGGCTATAACACTTTGCAATCTAATCCGCAAGTTACCGCGACCTAATTTTCTGAAGGACCCCATGCATTCGCTAGGGGCGGGGGTGGCAACGAGGTACGCGCGCTCAGGGCAAAAGGCGGTCCTTGAGGCGGCCCTTGACAAAGAGAAAAAGCCAAGAACCTCGCGCGGCGGCCGAGTGCAACTCTGCCGCTTAAAGAGATTAACTATGAGCCCGAGATTACTTTAACAGTAGTAGACATGGATAAACTGCTGCGGGGGAGGTGACGGCGGCAACGCGTGTGACTGCGCTGTGGAAGGAGATCGACCCAGCAGGGAGACGCGGGAGATGGCAGTGACAGCGGCGATGGAACCGCGGAAGGACGCACGGGGCCTGGCTTACAGGTGAGGAGAGGCTTCGCCAGATTCTTGCAGTACAGTGAAGTGCCGTAGATGCATGAATAAGACAACCGAATTTTGGAATTGAATTAAAGCATGAGATCCTAACGTCATGATAGGAACAGCGTCTTGCCTTTCCAGTGCGGTAGTAAACCGAGAAATTTTTCGTTCAGGCTACATTACGTTTAGGAGAGATCGCGAAACCAGAGGCGGTGGTGTCTTCATTTGCGTGAAAAACACATTTAATATCAGATCAAATTGGGTTGATAAAGAATTTGATATGACGGATGTAGAAATTTTCCGTTCGGGAAGTATCTTAGAAATTATTACATGCTATCATTCACAGGGCAATAGTTACCAAATGTTATGCGCCCTCTACGAAAGAACAAAAAATATAAATAACCGTCATGTAGGTATTGCTGGAGACTTAAATCTCCCTGACGCAAATTGGAAAGGGATAGTATTTTTCTCCTATCCACTTATACCTGTGTATAGACCATAATACAGAAATAATACGAATTTTGCATGGGTTTTGAACTTACGCAGCAATTTCCAAACATTATACTTCCTTTTGCTTTAAAAATGTCTTCGATGCGCATTTACTGCCGTTAGAAGGACGACAAATGACTCCCACTTTTCACGTCGATTCTGTTAAATTGAGAGGCAAATAGGCTCCTTTCTTTCTCCCAAGACGCCCCTGTCAACAATGAATACAATCGACCCCTGAGCATTCCCAGGCGGAGGAAGGGGGAAGGAGGCCCGCAGGGGGCAGCGCCAATTCCTTTCCTTTCTCAATTTATTTTCCGACCTTAATTTGTTTCGAAAATTAATGAAAATTTATTGATAAAATTCTTGGAAATATTCGAAATCCAACAGAAGTAAATGTGCCACTTGATTCGCTTAATCATGATTTTGTTAAGCTTGCGCAGCCAATAAATCCATTCGTAAAATCTGGAACTTTATCCTCGCTGCGAAGCACAGATTATTAGAAACACTTACTACTTCGCGTCATTAAAATCATACCATTAGCACGTGGCGTTACACAGGGCTCAGTGTTACGACTCCTCGTGTTCCTTACATATGTTAATGACATAGGCAAGTCAATAAAGAATTGTTGTCACGTTTGCTGATGATCTCCAATTGTATATTAGCGGACCGCCTTCTCGTGTTTTCGAAATGGCTCAAAAAATCAACGATGACCTACATAGTCTCTCCTCTTGGTGAGGCTACGGCTAAACCCCAATAAATCTCAGTGTCTTGTAATCAGCTCCAGACACTCCCTAAAAAAGTTATCACTTTTCGCTCTCCCTGATATTTGCATAAATGGAACTCCTCTACCGTGGTGTAACGACGTGAAAAATGTAGACGGGCAAGTGGATAATACTCTAAACTGGAATGTTCAAATTGATAAATACTGTCAAAAAGTGTTCGCGTCCGTGCATGTTTGAAACGTAAGAGATTTCTTTTTCCTACAAACACTCGTCAGATCTTGGTACAATCCCTCCTTATGCCTCATTTTGATTACTGCAGTGTACATTACTGAAAATGCATACATTTGTTTTATTTTTGACCTTAAAAAATACGTTCATATTTCAACTATTTACGCGGATTTAAAAATTGTTACCGTTGATAAAAAGTGTGTACTTCGCTGCCTTCTTCTTTCTACAAGATTTTAAACAGCGCTCGTCTTACCACCTCCTCACAACGACTTCAGATTATAAAACTACATCGCGCCCAAGCGCCACGCCTTATTTGTGTTCCTCACCACAATACCTCTACTTTTAACAAATCATTCACTGTTACTGCAATTTGTGCTTCAAATAATCTTCCCTCCTCTATTAAAGTTTAAAAAAGAAGACACAAACTGGATTCATGAATATACTACTTAACAACATTGCCACTGCTAATACTGAGAACTGGGTTGACGCTGCGCTGTTTCAGCATAATAATCCCTTTCTTATTCCAATCCTACCTATCTTAAACTGTTCAATTCATTTTCAAATAATCTCTTTCATCTCATCCTCTATCCTTTCTCAAATTTTTTTCTCTCCCCTCTTTCTTCCTTTCTCTCCTTTTCTCTTACTTTCTTTCTTTGTGTCCCTCTCTCTTTGGATCACTAAAATCTTCGTTTTTTTCGTTTCCTTCCTCTTACTTATAATTTTCATTGTAGGTTAATTAACTCTTTCTTTCCTCTAAATTTAATCCTATTATTTTAATTATTTAACTTTAAAACGTGTCTCTTTTTATTTTAATTTTACACTTACCCTCATTAAGTCACATTTACATTTATCATAATTAAATAACTTGAACACTTTGTAATTTAGCTATTTGTCATTAAAACCTACTTGTACGCTCCCAATCGTTTTTAAATTACCTCTATAGAACCAACCTCTCAACCCATACATCACTTTTAATACAGAACAAAAATGTGTGCATACCTGTTATGAGTACGTGATTTTGCATTTGTGCATTTGTTAATTTGTGCTACTCATTTGTGTAATATGCAAACGTTCCTTTTCCCACTTGTGCTTGTATTCAAAATATAATTGATGAGATTTTAATTATTGTCTAGATGTGTTTTTCTAATTTGCAATCTTTCTGTTTCAGTTCGTTACTCACAAATTTCACCATTGTTAAGACATAATATTCAATTCAAAATGCTTCCGTTTCTTTTTTTGTATTTTATGTGCACTGAAATTTCTAACTTGTAGTGTGTTTTTGACAGAGTATTGTGTCTTGGCCTTAAGCCGCCATTCAGATTGATGTTTACCTGGGTATACTCAATCACTTGAGCATGCCGAGATGGTACTTTGTTTGCAGTTCCAGGAACAAATGTATATATCGCTGGCTTACGGGTGGGACATGTTGGGTCGAGTTTTCAGGTCTTGGGAATATTCTAATTGGTAAACAGTTCCTAAATTTCCATAATAAATATTTCCATAAAATTAAACATCTTGTTATCTTGTTAATTTACATTTTTTACAAAAAGATTGAGAAAGTCCGTCCTGTTTCCGTTTTGCAAGGTTCGTACTTTTTTCTATTTTCTACAGTATTTCACTGTACATCATTCTTCTCTTTGGGAAGACATTGTGACAGACAGTCGCAGATAAGTCAAATGGTTACATTTTCTGTTGGTACTTCTCGTAGATCCGGCTGAGAACAATACAATGACACGTACCGCTTACTCTAGGAGCCATTGCATGCAACGTATCTGAACGACGTCGCGTAGCGCAGCGATCAAATTTCAACATGCTCATGAGCTCATGCTCATAATTCAACGAAAAGATAAAAATAGATGGCCTGGCGTTCTTAGAAAAGTACAACGTAGGAGTAAATGGAATATCAGACGACTACTTACAATAATTCAGGAACATAAAATTGCCGTGACTTGAATCGCACAGATCGATTGCGAGCACTCCCGGGTTAAGCACCTTGAGAACTAGATGCATTCGACAAACATAGAATATCTACAGTCCAATTAATTACACTTTGGTTTCAAGCAATTGGCATCTCTCAATGGTTACTGAATACCTATTTAGTACTTGTTCAAGGCTACACCTTTGTCCGTGGCCTTTACAAAAATCATGCCTGTCCTTGCGTTTTCGCAACACGGTGCCGCAATGTAGAGCAACAATACGTCCTGCGTTATGTATTTGAATTTAAAAAACACCTTAGTGCAGTGTTTGGTATTGCTCGTATAATCATGGCTTCAGGATTAACTCAATATTTTCGGACTGTTATGAAATATTTTTTTATTAGCTTAATGACTTGTGTACTATTTCCTACTTTAACATGTGAGTATTATTAGTTTGCTCACGTCTACAATTATTCTGAAATCATTGAATTGAATTGAATTGAATTTGCCTTATTTTACGTGGCGAGACTCGGGCCATTATTTGCCTGTAATAAGAATATTTGGAAAACGTAATTCTGCGCATATATGACACTACCTGTAGCAACACTTTGGCAGAAATTGAATAAATACGTTCCAACCAGTTTGAAGGATGAAAAGCTCATAATTTGAGCAGAAAAATTATTTATGAGGTTGAGGAACATTATTCAATTTTCATGCCTACAAATTAACAAAAAAAGAAAAAGAAATACAACCAAAAACCTAATTGTAGCAACACTGTACATTTCAGAATATGTGTTTGAATATTGTGAGAAGGCAAGAAAGATGTAAACCCAACATTCTGAATTTTTACCTCAAAGTTTAGACAAAAATTATATATTATATTGAAGTACCTCATATTTCAGCTTAAAAACACCGTTTTTTAACTTAGATGGTGGTCTGTATAATACAAATAAAAGAAATCTGAGAGGTACAATAATTTTTAAGATGGAATATAAATATTATAAATATAAATCAGAAATTTTCAGAAATTAAACCATCACGATGTACGCATTGAAAAAATCAAAGGATGATGTGCAGCATATGTAAAGTTTTAATGCATACCAGATGCTTTCCTGTATTTCACAGGAAATAATCAATTTTTTATAGTAATAAAAATCGAAAAAGTTTAGTCACATACCAGAATGTCACTCGGAAGTGATACGAAGTAATTGTTGGATTCAAGAGTTAAAAACCAAGGAATATGTGTACAATAGCAACGAACAATTAAAATACAAGCATTCTATGCTAGATGCTAGAAGAGAACAGTATTCTCGAGGTACATCATGGCCTGGTGTCATAACAGGTTCGGTGAGATGAGCTGAGATAACATTTGGGTTAGATTATGTTACAAGAGATGAGGTGAGGTAAGGTGAAGTGAGAGGTGGGAGGTGTGTTGTTTTAGGTGTGAAGTGTGTGGTTATAATGTGAGGTGAGGTCTGACAAGGTGATGATCGACGTGAGGTGGGGTGAAGTGAGATAAGGTGAGGGAAGCTGAGGTGAGGTGTATTAAATTGAGGGCAGGTGAAATGAGTTTAGGTAACGTTAGATTAGGTTGAGTTAGGTGAGCTTTGGTGAAGTGAAGTCAGTTACGGTGATGTGAATTAAGGTCAGGTGAGGTAAGATAAGGTGTTGTTAGGTTAGGTTACGTTAGGTTATTTGTGGTTTGAAGATGTGAGGTGTAGTGTGGTGTGTTGAGGTGAAGTGAAGTAACGTTAAGATAGGTTATATTAAGTGAGGTTACGTTAGTATAGGTGAGGTTTGTTTGGATTGGGTTTGGTTTGGTTGGGGTGGTTTAGGTTGTTATTTTATGTTAGGTTATGTTAGGTAAAATTTAGTAAGGTTAGTTTAGGTTAGGAGCGATGAGGCGAGGATAGGTATAGCGTATGGAGGGGAAGTTAGGTAACATTTGTTTAGGTTAGATTAAGATCGGTCAGGATAGGTGAGTCGAGGTTAGGTTAGGTTCGGTTAGGTTGGGTGGGATTGAGTTAGATTAGTTTCAAGTGAAATATTTTAAGTTAGGTTTAGTTATTACATAATTATTAGGAATTTGTAGTTTTACACAAAAGATTTCTGTTGTAAGTAAATTTTGTAACTGGTTTCTGGCTGTCAAACTGCGAAAAACGCCATTTCTGACTGTTCATACCAAGTTGACAACGAAATTCTATGGCTTTGTTCTTGTTCGTTATCGTCAAAACGTAAAAATACACTTTCAGTAAGCCGAATTTTTGACTCTAAGGTAAGTATACCCTCGTAAGTACTTATTGAAAGGAATTCATGGGTAGTCCGCATTGGAACTCAAGAACAAAACAAATAATTACCAATGGAAGTACCATTAAACGCGTTTTCAGACTGTAAAACTGCGAAAAACACAATCTCCAAATTCTTTAATCGAATTGTTTCAAGGGGAGAGGTGAGATGAAGTGGGGTGAGTGAGTGAAGTAAGGTAAGGCGAGGGAAAGAGTGGTGGAGTGATATAAGGTAAGGTTAGGTGTGGTAACATGAAGTGTGGTGAATAAAGGTGATGTGGGGTGAAGTGAAGTGAGTTGAGGTGTGGTTAGTTGTTTAGGTAAGGTTAGTTTAGGTGAGTTGAGGTTAAATCACGTCATGTTAGGTCAGGTCAGGGTAAGTTTAGGTTACGTTAGCTTAGGTTAGGTTAGGTATGTTAAGTTAAGTTAGAGGCGACGTGTGTTGTGGTATAGTGATATGGCGAGGTGAAGTGATGTAAAATGACGTGAGGTGAAATTAGGTGTGGTGAGATTAGCTAAGGAGATTCGATTCGGTGAAGTAGGGTGACGTGATGTGAAGATGGGCGAGGATCGGTGAAGTAAGGTAAGGTAAAATATGGTGAGGTGAGGTGAGTTGAGTTCAATGAAGAGCAGGTGAGGTAAGTAGTTGACATTAGCTCTTGCTTTATTTGTTTCCGTAGATGGCCAGCTATATATTATTAAAGAACAAGTATTAATAAATACATCAAAACTTGGAGAAATTTAGTGTTCTACTTGTATACAGAATTCGAGATGGAAGCGCGGAATTAAATATTTTTTTAAATTTGTCACGTAATGCTAGGGTCTTGCATGATCACTCAAGTCTCTATTTGATTTCTCGTCTATTTCCGAAAGTATTCGTCCGATTGGAGTCTGGTTCGCAGCTTTGAATTTTTCTTTTAGTGTTCTACTTGTATACAAATTTTAGATGGGAGCGCCGAAATTAATATTTTTCCCTAATATTCACGTATTGGAAAAGTATTTTTTACTTGATCACTGGAAGCTCCGTTTAATTTCTCGTCTGTCTCCAAAAGGATTCGGCTGATTGAAATCTGGTTAGCAGCATTGAATTTCTCTTAAAGGATTCTACTTGTACAAAGAATTTAAGATGGAAGCGCTGAAATTAATATTTTGCCAAATTTGTCACGTAATGGGATGATATTTTGTACTTGATCAATCGAGGCTCCGTTTGTTTCTCGTTTATCTCTGAAAGTATTCGTCTTATTGGAGTAAAGTTTGCACCTTTCAATTTCTCTAAAGGTGTTCTACTTTTATACAGAATTTCAAATTGAATCGCCGAAATTAATATTTTTTCAAATTTGTCACGTATTTTCTACTTGATCACTCGAGACTCCGTTTTCTTTCTCGTCCAATACCAAACGTATTTGCCTGATTGGAGTCTGGTTTGCACCTTTGAATTTCTCTGAAAGTGTTGTATTTGTATACATATTTTCTGATGGAAGCGCTGAAATTAATACTTTTTCAATTTTTTCACGTAATGGGGTATCATTTAGTACTCTATCACTCGAGGATCCGTTTGGTTTCTCGTCTCGCAACATAAACGTAACCTTGAGTGATCGAGTACATAATACCCCCCAATTACGTAACAAATTTGAAAAATTGTTAATTTTAGCTCTTCCATCTGATACAAAGCGTATAGGTAGAACATTTTAGGAGATATTAAACAGTACAAACCATTCTCTAATCAGAAAACTAGTTTATTGAATAGACGACAAACAAACACGGAGCCTTTGCGAGATCCAGTACATGATTACGTGACAAATTTGTAAAAATATTAATTTTAGTGCTTCCATCGTGTCTGGTGTTTTTATTGGTGTTTGTGTTGGTGTCTGATTTGGTTTTGGTGTTGTTCGTATTGGTGTTGGTGTTGTTTTTTATGTTAGTGTCGTTCGTGCTGGTGTTGTTCGTGTTGGTGTGGTGGATGAAATTTGTGTGTTTGTAATAGTTTTGTTTGTGTGGTTGTTACTAATGGTTTTCGTGTTGTCTGTGTTGTTGGTATCGGTGTTGGTGTTGTTGGTGTTGGTGTTGTTGGTGGTGGTAGTGTTGATTTTGTGGGGGTGTTGGTATTGTTGTACGTTGTGTTGATGATGGTTTTGTAGGTGGTGTTGTGGTTGGTGTTGCACGTTTTAGTGTTGGTGTTATTAATGTTGTTGGTGCCAGTGTTAGTATTGTTGTTGTTGGTGTTGGCGTTGTTAGTGGTGTGTTTGGTGGATATTGGTGTGTTTGGTGGTGTTGGTAATACAATTGTTGGTGTGGCTTGTGTTAGTGATGGTGTTGGTTGAGGTGGTGGTAGTGTCGGTGAAGTTAGTGTAACTATTTTTGCTAATATTGGTGGTTTTGTAGGTGGTGTTATAGGTGCAGGTGGTTTTGGTGTGGGTGTTGGGTGTTTTGGTGTTGTTATTGGTGGTGATTTAGGTGTTGGTGGTGTTTGAGGCATTGGTAATGTTGGTGTTGTTGGTCGTGTTAGTGTTGTTAGTATTGTTGATGGGGTCGGTGTTGTTTGTGTTGGTGGTGTTGGAGTTGTTAGTTGGGTTGTTGGTTGTTTGGTTCAGTTAGTGTTTGTGTTGGTTTTGTTGGTGTTGGTGTTGTGGGTGGTATTGGTGGTGTTAGCGTTTGTGTTGGTGGGGTGTTTGTGTTGATGTATTTGGTGTTGTTGTAGTTGTATTTGCAGTGTTAGTTGTAGTTGTTGTCGGTGTTGAAGTTGATGTTAATACTGGTGGTTTTGTTTGTGTCGGTGTATTTGGTAGTATTAGTGCGTGTTTTGTCGTATTGTTGCGTGTTGTATTTTTTTGGCTTGTTGTTATTTGTGGAGTTGGTGGTGTTGTTATGAGAGTTGTTCGTGTTGTTGGTTTTGGTGTTGTTGGTTTTGGTGTTGTTGGTTTTGGTGGTGTTGGTTTTGGTGGTGTTGGTTTTGGTGGTGTTGGTTTTGGTGGTGTTGGTGTAAGTGTTGATGTGTTGGTTAGCTATTTGTGGTAGTGTTGGTGTAGTTACTGTTGTTAATGGTGGTGTTGATGGTGGAGTTTGAAGTGTTGGCGTTGGTAGTGGTGGTGGTGGTGGTGGTGGTGTTGATATTTTTGGTGTTGGTAGTTTGGGTTTTGTGTTGGTGAAGTTGGTGTTGGTATTGTTAGTGGTGATTGAGATATTGGTTGCGTTGGTGGTGTTGCAGTATTAGCGTTGTTTGTGTTGTTGGTTTTGTTGGTGTTGTTTGTGTAGTTGGTGTTGTTAGTGTTGGTTGTATTGGTTTTATTTGTGTTGCTGTGGTTTGTGTTATTGTTGTTTGTGTTATTCATGGTGTTGTTTCTATTTGTGTTTAAATTGTTGTTGGCTGTAATGTCGGTGTTAGTGTTATTGGGGGTGTTAGTGTTGTTAGTGGGGGTGTTTGTGTTGTTGGTGTTGCATTTGTTGGTGAAGTTAATGTTGATGTTTGGTTTTTGATATTAGTTTGGTTGGTAGTGTGTGTTGTTGGTTGTGTTGGTGTTGATGGTGTGGTTAGTAGTGTTGGTGGTGTTGTTGGTGCTGTTAGAGTTGGTGTTCGTGTGTTTGGGATAGGTGGATTTGGTGTTTTTCAAATTGGTGTTGTTGATAGTGATTTTGATGGTGTTAGTGTCGATGTTCTATGTGTTGTTAGTGTTGGTGTTGGTTTCAATGTTGTTGTTGGTGTTAAAGTTGATGTTAGTGTTGGTGTTGTTGGAGTTGATTTTAGTTTTCGTGTTCATGATGGTGTTGTTGGTGGTGTTACTAGTTTTTTGGTGTTTGTAGAGTTATTGGTGCTGTTAATTTTTTTGGTATTGTTTGGGTTTGTGTTTGCTCTTGTTTGTATTGTTGGTGGTGTTTTTATTGGTGTTGATGTTTTGTCTGTGTCTGTGAGTTTGTGTTGGTGATGGTATTGATGTTAATGATGGTATTGGTAATGGAGATGGTATTGGTTTTCGTTTTGGTGTGTCGTTGGTGTTGGTGTTAAACAACACCAACTGGCGTTGATGGTGTTAGTGGGATGATGAAATTTGTGTTGGTGTTAGTTTTGGTGGTGTTGTAATTGCTGTTTGTGTTGAGTGTTTTATGTGCTGTTTGTATCGGTCTTGGTGTTGTTGGTGTTGGTGTTGTTGCTGGTGTTTGTGTTGGTTGTGTTGGTGTTGTTTGTGGTGTAGGTGTTGTTAGTGGTGATGGTGTTGTGGGGTTGGTGGTGTAGGTGTTGGTATTTTTGGTGCTAATAATGACGGTGGTTTAAATGTAGATAGTGTTATTGTTGATAATGTTGGTGGTGTTTATGGTGTTTGAAGTGTTAGTGGTGTTGGTTTTGATGGTGGTATTGGTGTTGATGTTAATGTATGTGTATGTTAGAGTTGTTAGTTTGTGGGTTTCGTTATGGTGTTGGTGTAGGCGGTTTTGTTGGTGTATGTGTTTGTGGTGTGTTGGTGTTGTTGGTTGTGTAGGTGTTGGTGTTCTTGATGGTGGTGTTGGTATTGATGGAGTTAGTGATAATGATGTTGTTGATGTTACTTTTGTTTGTGTCGGTGTTGGTATTGTTTGCGTTGGTGCAGGTGGTTTTGGTGTTGGTGTTGTTGGTGTTCATGGTGTTGTTAATAGTGTTTGAGGTGTTGGTACTGCTGGTGGTGTTGCTGTTAGAATTTTTGTTGGATTAGGTGTTAGTGGTTGTGTTTGTTTTGGTGGTATTGGTGTTGTTGGAGTTTATGTTGTTTGTGTATGGTGTTGGAGTTATGGGTGTTAGTGTTCGCGGGGTGTTAGTGTTGTTGTTGGTTGTGATTGTGTTGTTAGTGTTGGTGTTGTTGGTGCTGTTGTTAAAGTTATATTTGTAGTTGTATTGTAATTGTAGTTGTCGATGTTGGTTTTGGTCTTAATGCTGGTTGTTTTGTTGGTGTTGGTTTTTGTGTAGTGTTATTGTTTATGATGTTGTTGTTCGTGTTGGTGTATATTTTGGTGTAGGTGTTAGCGTTGTTGTTTTGGTTGTTTATGTACGTGTTGTTGGTGGTTCGGTTGGTGGTGTTTTTGTTGGTAATGGTGTAGTTTTTGCTTGTGTTGTTTTTGGTGTATTTGAAGGTGTAGTTGCTGCTGATGTGTCGGGTGCTGTTATTGTAGTTGTAGTTGTTGTGTAGGTGGTTGTGGTGTTGTTTATGTTGGTGGTGTTGATTGTGTTGGTGTTTATGTTGTTGGTGGTGATGATGGCGTTTATGATGTTGGTGTATTTGGTGTTGTTTGTGTGGTTGGTGATGGTGTTGTTTGGTGGGATTGGTGTTGTTGGTAGTGTTGTTGGTGCTGTTGAGAGTTTGTGTGGTGTTAGTGATGATAATGATGTTTGTTTTTGTACGTGTTGGTGTTGTGGTGTTGTTGGTGATGTTAGTGTTATTGTTTGTGTAGTGTGTGTTGGTGTTTTTTGAGGTGGTGGTGGTGTTCACGATGGTAGTATAATTGATGATAGTGATTTTGGTGTAGGTGTCGATGTTGGTGTTGGTGATGTGAATGTTGGTGTTAATGTTAGCGTTGGTGCTGGTGATGATGTTGGTTTTGGTGGTGTTTGTGTTAGTTTTGTTATCGTTGAAGTTGTTGGTCTTTGCGTTGTTAGTGTTAATGTTAGTGTTAATGTTGGAGATGGTGTCATTGTTGTTGGTGTAGTTGGTAGTTTTGGTGGTGTTGGTGTTGGAGTTGTTGGTGTTATTTGTGTTAATGGTGTTTGTGGTATTATTGGTGGTGTTTAAGGTGCTGGTTGTGTTAATGATGTTGCTGTTGTTTTTGTACACATAATATCATATGGAAGCACTGAAAATTATATTTTTAAACTTTTTTTAAGTAATGAGGTGGTATTATGAACTCGATCACTCGAGGCTTGCTTTTGTTTTTTCACTATCCCTAAAAATATTTTTCTGAACATATAGTGCTTTGCACCATTTAATTTCACGTAAATATTTATACTTTTTTCCATAATTTCAAATGGAAGCGCTGAAATTATTACATTTTCGTATTCACGTAATGTACGAGATCACTCGAGACTTCGTTTTTTTCGCGTCTAATGCCAAAAATATTTTTCTGATCGGAGAATGGTTTTCACCGTTTTATTTCTTGTAAAATGGTCTATCTATACACAAAAGTTCAGATGGATGTGTTTAAATGAATATATTTCCAAGTTTGTCACGTAATATGTATTCCATCACGCGAGGCTCCGTGTTTGTTTGTCGTCTATTTCCCAACCAGACCGTAAAACAAGTAAAAATACCACTATCGTAAATTTGGACAATTTTTTTCTTTAAGCCATTTATTTTCAATCGTTCAAACAGTATCATTAAAACGCGCTTTCAGAATGTAAAACTGCGAACATTTCGTAACTTTGGATTAATTTTCTTTACCTTACGAAATTCTATTATTTTCTATCGGTCAAAATCGAATATATTATTTTTGAGAAAATGTGTGGTATATTTTGCCTTCTTGAGAACAAATCGACAGAAATTTCTTACTCCGAGTAGAAAGTTGTCAACAAAAGCGAATACATGCCTTCGGAAGTATAAGTAAATGCGTGGTCAGAATGTAAAACAGTGAAAACCACACTCTGTGAAACTGGATTATTTTCTTTTTCTTTACAAAATTCTATGAATTGGATCTTATTTTGTCATACCGTAAATTTCAGTATTCATTCTCTCTTACTTTATAGACGAATTCGCGAATCGTTTGTGTATTTAAGGTCAAATTGTTACACATTCATTGTGAGTCCGCGAAAAAGACTGAACAAATACGTTCATATACCATTCGGAATTATCGTAAATGGCGTTTTCAGGCAGTAAATCAGCTTTTTCCCGTATCAGCTATTTCATTATTTCCCGTAACTGCACGAATTTATTCTAAAAAATTATGTTTTGGATCTTACTAACAGATTTTTCCAGGTGTGCATATATGCCATGGGCAATATCAAAAAATGCGTTTTTGGAGTACGTCTCGAAAAACAGTAGGCGAAAAACACCATTGCCCTAATATTAGAGACGACTTTAATATTCACGAAATCTTTTGTCTTTTTCAATGAGAAACAATAGTAACAATTTTTAAAATTTAGTTGTAAATCCGAATAATAATATAGAAATTCCAAAACATACATACAATAAATCATTGATTCATTTTAACCCTTTATTCATCACACAAATTTTATAATTTATTTTTTCAAATGCTTCTAAATATTAATTCAAAATCCATAAATATGTCAGTGTTTTCTTTAAATATTTTCTCACCCTCCTTAATTTAAATAATTATTTCACTCCTTTTCTATTCCTTTTTTAAAACCAATTTATTAAAATATAGTGATAAGTTATTATTGTACATTGTGGGTAATAATATTTCCTACCGAATATTTTGCCATGTATATTTATTGTAAACAAAGTTAAAATAGCTGGAAATTTATATTCAAGTACTAAATTATATAAATGAAGTAAATCCTAACCCAATGGGAGAATGTTAACATGATAGTTGAAAAAAAATTATGAAAGAAAAATTTTCCGTTCAAATTTATTACAAACTAAAACTGCATCTTCAGTTCATTTTACTGATATGACATTAGAAACATTTGATTCTTATATAAGGATAGAACGTAGTTCAATTTTTGTGATGTGTAATGGGACAATGTTACTGTCTGTAATTTAATTGTTGAATTTACCATTTGATTTATTTCTGCTAAATGAATTTTTATAAGTTAAATTGTTTAAATCGAAGATATACAATGTTAGGCGGTACAGAAAGTAGAGAATGATAAAAATGTTCAGAAGTATCATAAAACGCGTTTTCAGCCGGTAAAACACCCAAAACCACCAGGTCCGGAACGTTAGATATTTTGGATCACGAATGTCAAATTCACTCCATCGTTTATATCTAAAATGTTCATTCTTTGGAGAAATTATTGCTCGTGGGGCATTTTTACTGTCAATAAATCGAAAGATATTCATTGCTAAGCGGCACGGAAAGTTAAGAATTATAAAAAGCCTTCAGAAGTGTTATAAAACGCGTTTGCAAATAGTAAAACAGCGAAATACACAACTTCTTGAAAGTCTGACAATTACTTTTGTTTACGAATATATCTGCACGGGATCAAATTCTCTAACGTTCAAATTCAAAAATATTACTTCCAAGAGACGATTATTTTACTCTGTGAATTCTTGTTCGGATGAGTAGTATACACATAACATTAAAGAACTTGCTCAGAGTTTGAAAGTTAATTTGTCTTTTACGGACGAGAAAAGACGCCTCTAGTAACATCACTTCGTTTTTCAAACAATAATCAAATTCAATAGGCTCTATCTCCTCACCAACTCAAGCTACAGTGCTGAAATTCACATAGAAAATTGTATGAACTCTACTCTTGAAGTCATAAATGAATCCTTGGATTGACGAAATTTTCCGATTTTCGACATGACACGGATTTTTCTAAAAACAAGGGTCTAAGCACGAAATTTCATGGCGACTACAGTGGTGATAACAATTTTTCGATTCAAACAATCGTATTTCAAAAAATCTCAAAAGTTTCGCCAAGAACGTCATTTTCTTCCAAATAGCACTGTAGAAATTGCAACTGTAGTAAACTCTGATTGGAGAATGCATTGCACTGTTTAATTTTTCTTAAAATGTTCTAATTACTGTTCCCAAAAATATTTTTCTGAATGGAGAATGGTTTGCACCGTTTAATTTCCCGTAAAATGTTCTACCTTTACACATAATTTCAGATGGAAGCGCTGAAATAAATATTTTCCCAAAGTTGTGACGTAATGGTGGGGTATTAGGTACTCGATCACTCGAGGCTCCGTTTTTGTTTCTCGTCTATCTCAGACAATACTTTTATGATTAAAGAATGGCTTATACCGTATACTTTATCGTAAAATATTCTACCTATACTCATAACTTCAGATAGAAGAGCTGAAATTAATACTTTTTAAAATTTGTCACGTAATGGGGGGGGGTCGTTTACCTTAAACGTCAATTTCTTTCAATTAGCACTGTAGAATATTGCAACTTCAAGCAGGACAAGCTAAACGAGAATCTTCTTTTAAGACTCAAATTATAGAATTTGCTCTGCATTCCGCCCTGAGGAAGGTCGCAGAATGGCGACCGAAACGTCGGCACCTTTGCCATGGACCCGACGTCACCCGGACAGCCAAGTAAATATACAGAAGGGTACTTACAATCGTGTGCAAATGTTAGCTCCTTAGCATTAATATTTTAGTTGATAGAGTCTATTGAAAATGACTCATTTGAAGAAGGATGAAAATTTCTAAAACACAAGGCTTTTAGTTCATAGTTTTTAGAGGCCTAATTTATCATCCGTATAAGACAAATCACATTTTCTGAAACTACATGAATTTAGAAACATGTCCGTGTTCTTAGAATTGATTTATTTTACATAGTTTTGAGATATGAGTTATTTTTGAGTTAAAAAATTTAAAGTTTTGTCAGTACATGAATCGAAGGAATTTTCCAATTTTCGACATGGCCCGGATTTTTCTGAAAACCACGAGCCTAACACAAAATTCCATGGCGAATACTGTGGTGATACCCAGTTTTCGATTCAAATCTTAGTTTTTCAGAAAATCGCTAAAGTTTCGCCATGAACGTCAATTTCTTCCAAATAGCACTGTAGAAATTTGTAATTTCAAGCAGGTTCTTATTAAACGAGACACTTCATTTAAGAGTCAAATTAAAGATTAGAGTACATAAAATATTGTGTGCGAATTTCAGTTTGGAGCGCATTCATAATTCTATATATTATTCGGCCTTAAGTTCTGGATGTTCAATTATCCTTGCTTGTGTGAATGTGCAAATAATGCAAAAAGAATGTAATGTTCATCTCTACTAGTTTATATTATTCTTAAAGTCATTTCTACTATTAGGATACCAAGCAAATTGAGAAAATGTGTTAATAATGTATTTTGGGCTCCGACTACAGAGGAAGAGATAGGTGTGTCCAATGGAACATTCTCACCTAATTTCAAAAAACTTAACATACTTCCACTGCCTTGTATTTTTATTTATGAAGTTATCATGTTTGTAAAGAAAAATCTTGTAAACAATGACACACTTCAGAAATTTAACTCAAGCTTACACCCCTATAACACAAGGCAAGCATGCAACCTTCATCAACTAATGTGTACAAGCACATTATACCAAGAGTACATTCTCTTCAGGTATACAATTCTTCAACAAATTACCAATACATCTGAGAAACACGACAGGCTTGAGCATCTTCAAAAAAACTTAAACACTTCCTTGGGGAAAATCTTTTGTATAGCATTTAGGAATACCCCCAATGACTAACAAGTGCAATGTGATTTCAGGTGCTGCAGTAGGACTAGGTGTAAAAATAGGAAAAAATCTGCCCATAACCTGCCTCCTCCCCATTTTAAGATTTTATCAATATACTAATACTGTTAAACCATATGTAGCTGTTACCATAATTGTTATCATGTACTGTTAGCACTAATTTTATTATTATTATTATACATTATTCATTGCATCTACTGGTCAGTATGTCAACCACACACAGGAATGATGACCAGGTGTGTGGTTGCTTTACTGAAGGTTCAGATGGCTTCTGACAATACGGCATGTATCAAATTACCACACTTTTGCATATTATATACATTACCTGCATCCAAGTGGAGACACTCCAGTGCCGAAAGTGTCGTTTTTGAGATCACTTCCTGCCAGTCTGATATTTTATAGCACAGTTGTCAACTTTACTGAAGTTCCCCTGAGATGCGACTTCATGGGCAGAGATCGGTATAACTTCTGGTCTTCTCTGATATTTTCCCGATTGTTGTGGGTATCTGATATATCGATAGAGGAAAACCTGGCTGATGGTGCAAATAATCAA
>BOPP01000107.1:106827-158373 GCA_017312745.1 Gryllus bimaculatus
TAGTTGAAGGTCATCGATAGTTTTGTTGATTTTTCCACTATCATTTATTGGCATTAAACTCCGGGCTTTTCTGGACGAGGGTTTTTAAGGGTTCTTCACCTTTATTATTATTATTATTATTATTATTATTATTTATTTTACGTAGGTTGCCACGCCGTATGCGTTGCCGGAAGTGAAAGAATAAATTAACAAAGGAAGTAGTTTTGTTTATGTGCAGTGAGAAGTGTTGTGAGCTGTTAGGGCACAGTGTATGAAGTATCGATTGTTGTTAGGAAGGAAGAAATCAAGTCAACCCTAAAAAGAAGGAAAATCAAGTTGCCAGTACACATCGCGGAACTGTTCGCTTCGCCCGTAGTCTTTTCAGCCATCGCCACGACCACAAGCTGTTCAAATAAGGTTTAAGGAGAATATAAAATTAAAACTTTCTTTCAAACTCTTTCTTGCTAAAACACCAAGAGTAAAACATGTCAGTTTTAAACTGTGAAAGAGGAAATGGAACGAAAGAGGATTCTCGTAATGGATGTTGACCCGAGTATTCATTGTTCTCTTGCTCGGATGCAGCGAGCCACGCATCGGGCAAAATTGAAAGAGGAAGAGAAGCTGGAGATGTGCCAAAATCTAGACCTAGTGTAAACACCGTACCAAGTTATCAACCAGTCAAACTCACCAATCTCTTGCTACGCATTGCGGAATAACAGCCAAATAGACACCTCAATGGAAGTATGAACGAGATAAACGACTATAGATTCCTAAGTAATAATATATGAGGTGATGACGGGAATAAAAGACCTGATGTGATTAAGAAGAAATTGAAAAGGATGAAAAAGTGTAGTGTAATTCACAAAGTTAAGAACTGGAACAACAACTTTTGGACAAAAATTTAGAAATAAGTGGGTTAAACTTGAACAGAATCTATTGTCGGAAAAAACATGTCGATTTTTCAGTTACGGTTTTGGGGAAAAATTAATGGAGCTTAAAATTGATTGAAGTTACGGAGTAAAACAACACAATCGGCAAAAGACTACAAAGTAATAGTCAAATTCACTCAAAAAAAATTAGAGACAATCCTAACTGCAAAAGGAAAGAAAAAGCAAAAACAAGGTTATTTAAAATGGGATGATCAACTTGCATTATCACATGAAATTAAGCCATAATAACACAAATTTATTGGAAGCAAAAATAAGCCAGCAGAAAAATGAATATCTAACAAACTATTTCATTTGAAACGCAGAAATGACATTGAAAAAAATTGAAAACAATAATAACTACTGTGTACAGAGAAAAATCTTTATGAATTATAATAAAGAAATTTAGAAACGAGTAAACTCAAGTCGATAGTAGAAAGATTCTGCTCTCACTTATCAACAACAAACAGAAGACATTGTACTAAAGTAACCAAGCATATTGGCAAAAACTAATAACACACAAGTACTCTTTTTACTTGCTGAAATAACATTAGAGGAATGTTCTGTAATTAAAGCGGATGGACTGTAATGAAAGCTCCAGGAATTGACAACAATAGCTATTAAGAGAAATATAAAAATGAACAGCAACTCAATAACACCTTTATAAACGAAAATTATCAACTTAGCATTTATGGGACTTTTCCAGATGAATTAAAAGTATCATTATCAACCATACATAGGAACATCTTTCAATCTATAAAACTTATAGCAATTTCCAGATATAAACACAATAGGTAAATATTTGAAAATAACAATCGCAAGACTGACCACTATCTTGAAAAATATAAAATAATAGATAAAAATCAATTTGCATATCAAAACGCAAAGCCCACAGACCTATTGGAAAATCTAGGGAAGTATTAAAATGAAAAAACACAAGGATTGCATGTGATAGCATTGAGCATCGACTTGTCAAAAGCTTACGATGTATAAGTCATGAAAGATGTTAAGATGCACTGGAAGGTAGGTTAGAGCAATGTTTTTACAGTTATTCAAAATATCTAGAGGAAGATCATTTAGGTTAAAATTGATAACACTTATAGGAGAATAAACTGTAAAGGGGAAGCCAAGGTTTCCTAGCCCCATACTTTATCTGAAATACTTGTGAAACGACTTAAAAAAATCTATCTTAGAAGAAGAAAATGTTCCATAATATGTATCGATGACAAGATGCTATTATTATTAAACAGAAGACCAAAAGAAGGCAGAAAATGAGTTACAGGAAAATTTGGGAATAGTTTCAAAATGTGCCATGAAGAAAGGTATCAGAAATAATAAGAAAAGACCAAGAAACTGCATATTACAGCTCCAAAAATTCAGAGCACAAAGTTAAAATATTCTTTCACAAAGTTAGACTGATACACAAAGACTTTAAGAACTGTCGAGTTAATGATTAATTAATTCTGTAAGCAAATAATATTTAGGTTAACTTTTGAATCAAAATATGAGCGGAGACCACATACATTGACAATTAAGCAAGAAATTCAGACATTGTTTTGAACTATGAGAATATTAAAGTTCGTATTTATATATTTTCAATGTCGACTTTCATTATTGAGTATCTGATCAGTATGGATTGGTATGGGCAGCGCAGCAAAAATCACGTTGATATTATCAGGAACTGCAAAATAAATGCATGAGAAAGCTTAATGAAAATAAGCAAAACAAACCTAACCCTGAATGGAGTGCAGAAATGCATGGATCGACTGTTAAAAACTGTAGAATTTCAGACTTCTGCAAAAAACTTCAATGAAAATCTCAGAAAATCAGGGCAGCTACGAAACTAGGAAAACACCAATTTTATATCCAGACATTTTAATTAAATTTGAGAGAGGATGCTTAAACACAGCATTCCAAAATGCGAATTCATGCCGGATGAAAATATTAGAGAAAAAATACATCAAAGGAATTGAAAAAAAAATTACAGAATGGTACACAAATATAGGATAACATGAAAATAGTAGCTCAGGAGTTATCTCTTTAGCTTGAGCCCATGCCATTTTGTTTTATTTACAATTATTCTGTTATTTAAAAAATATATGTATTTGGGGAGGGATTTTTATTCTTGATGATGTCATCACAAGCTTGTAAGATGTAATTAAGTAAAATAACTCGTCTGCCGTTATTAAACGCTATACTTGTCATGCATAAGATTTATCTGTCAATGTACAACTAATTTCACTGATACAGTAAATTACCTCATCCAGATTCAAATTTGTAAAGAACTGTATAAGCATGTTCCTGTTAAGTCATTCAGTGTTTGGTTTTAATTTAGTTATTTTATTTCTTTTTCGATTTAAATTAAATTTGAGTTTAGATAATATTGGATGATTGTGATTTCTATTGCGTGTTAATTTCGTCAATGCAAGATTTTATGTTTATGTACAAAAATTTCTGTTACTCGGTTATCACAAGATATAATTTAAATAATGATCTTTTACTCTGAGTAGTTTCATTATTTGTTTGTTGTTTTTTTTATATACATATTTTGTAATTTGTCAACAGATAATTATGTCATTGTATTAGATCTCTGTTTGCCACACTTGTTTGTCGTTGTCTATTATCTTGCTATGATTTGTCACTGTAGAAGATTCAACATGCTAATTAAGTACATCTTAACTATCATTTTGCCTGTTGCCAATGCATTATTTTAATTTATTTTCATTTGTTAGGTTAAGAGAATAAGTGGTCATTATTGTTTTTGTTTTTCCTGTTGAGTTTTTGTCTTATAAGATCTCATGTGTGAATTAGTATATGTTGTTAATTACTATAAATCTTCATAGTATAAACAGCGGTTAACACAAGATTTAATATTTGTAAACTGTATAATGCTCCTGTTACTCTCATTCAGTTTCGTAATGGTGGGATATTTTTGTTTTTGAGTCCAACTTATCAATTTTCATTGATTTATATGAATTTAACTCAAGTAATGTCGTGCATTTGCACAGAAGTTCTATTTGTTTCTGATTTGCTTTTAGATAAAATCTTAGATTTCGCTTTGCTTTTGAATTGTCACTGCAAATTTCAAATGGTTATTAAGATAAACTTGGTCTTCATATTAACCAGTTAGCCAACTAACATATCTTTTTATTTATTTACAATTTATTTGTTATTCTAGATATTGGTGATTTTATTTCTTCTGCCTGCTGAAGTATCTTAGAATAATCAGAATTCCCAATAAAACTTTTGTTCAACAGTACTGACTGATGAGTGAACTATAACTCAAAAACGGTATACAAAAAGACAAAAAAGAAAAAAGACAAAACAAGCGTATAATGTAACACACCCTCTATGACAGTACATAAAGTACTTAGAAGTGGTTTAAAGTGTACTGAATAATATAAAATAAATGTAATAAATAGATTAATATTTAAATATTTAACATTAATTTAAAACTGATAAGCCAGTTTATTACCGAAGGTTAACAGGACTGTATAATGTATGTAAGTAGTCAAACAAATTGATTCTTTTTTTGTTTTTTTTTTGGTAATGGTTTTTGTACACTGTCAGTTATTTTTGGAAATAATTATTTTTATTATTATTTATTATATATATTATTATTATATTATATTATATTTATTTATTATTATCATCATTATTTCATACATTTATTATCATTATTATTGTTAATATTAATATTAATACAATGGCAGTAGTGTAATTTTCATTAAAACATGAATTTTCAAAAATTTAAAACTACATAAGTTAGCTACTATAAGCATTCATAACTTACATAATAAATATAACATGCAGATACTCCTTTTTACAACTTGCAATAAGCAAAAGTGTCTAGTTAGAAAATAATATAAATAATAAATTAATACTCTTATGTTTCATAATCTCAGTAATACAGTATAATTAATGCTTTTTGAAACTTATTTTGATATTCTGAGAAAACTTTGAAGTAGAAATGAAAAAGCTAAAATGATTACCATATGTAAAGTCAGTAACGAAACATTTAATAATTACATGAAGTAAGAAAAACGAAGAAAGTTGGGGAATTACAGAAAGAAAATAATCAGAGATACTAAGATTATATTCTATTTTTTCCAAATTGGCAGTCTACAATACTTGTGGTAACAGACAAATTCATGAACACTTCTGCAGTACACACATGAATTCTACACTGGACTGTACAAAAGCATTGACTTTCTTCATTCTAACACTAATTTAGCTGCTTTTCCATTCACCTCTCTTTGCAATCCAAAATGCAATGAGAACTCTCGTTTGATGTATGCAAAAAGGATGTCAGTCACAAGGAAGATCTGGAGCACAAGAAAAATACTTGTCACCAAACGTTAACAAGACGACCATTCACGACCATTCACAATTTTTGCTTTAGGGTTCCCCAAGATAATGAAACAAAACATTATTGTTGATGTTTGATTGTTTGCTCATCCTTTGAATGTAACATATGCCATAGAGACCATACCTTTATTATTTAGGACATACACATAATTAATCTCCTAATATAAAAACACTCATTAATATTTCTTGAACCGGTATAAAATTTTATGGGATATCACTATATTAAAAGCAAAATTTCAGAAATTTCATTTTATTCCCACTATTAGCTGTGAAAATGATTTTAAAAAACAATACAATTAACAATAAAATGCATTAAATACTTGCTTACCAAAAAGTTACAATTATGCAGCATAAAAAAATTATCAATAGCTCACCTTAAAAAAATTTGTATACGATAGGAATCACAAACACACTGGAATAAAAACCCAGTAAATCATATTTTGTATAATCATGGTAAAGGTCATGGTAAAATCTGTCTATGCCAGAATCAGGTATATAAAACTACAAAGCCATTAACAGTAAAACCGAGTGAAACCTAGTGGACATTTTTTGGCTATTTAATTGCTAATTAATAACCATAAAATTATTTTTATTGCCTTTTATTTTATAAAAAGTGTTTTTTCAGCTTGATATCAGGTAGCAAAACATTCATGGATTCTACTTTCTTAAACAAAAAACTACTAACTAAAACTACTAAAACTTTTTTGGCTATTTAATTGATAATTAATTACCAAGAAATTTATTCAATTGCACTTTATTAAAAAAGAAACACAGTGTTTTTCTAACTTGATATAAAGGTAGCAAACTATTTTGGTTTTTACTTAAATAACTAAAACTACCACAAAATTTGTTGCCATTTAATCACTAATTAATTACCAATAAATTAACTCAATAAAATAGTGCTTTTACAACTTCATCAACAGGGCACTAAAATATTTACAATTTCTGTTTTAAGAGTGCCCTATTATAACAAATGCAGAATAATTGATTCTTCTTAGATAAGCCTAATTGACTGTTGAATAGACTCAAGCTCAAATCATAAATAACATAAATTCAAAATAACAGATCATGAAGGTATTTATTAAAAAGCCTCCATGAATAGAAATCTGAAACAATTTTTGTTAGTGAAATCCTCTACGACTTTCGCAATATCAAAGATTATGCGAATATCAGTCGCTCACTACTGATTTTGATAAGACTGCGGCCCTTTTTCGTCAGTGTATGCATCGAAAGTGGTGTTCGGTTGGTACGTTTTCCATAAATTTGTCTACACAGAGAAAAAATGTGGAGCCCAGTAACTACAGACCGTAGTTAAAATGCGGCCCAACTACGAAAATGTTGATAGCACATCTATGTTTATAGCTGCTGAGCCTATTTTTAGCTTTTCAGCATAGTTACTGTAACTATAGTACCATTTCTAGGCCTCAGATTTTTTTTTCAGTGATGGTTGCAGTTTTCAGTAATAAATTAGTAATGCTTTTGAAACACATTTCACAAATGAAATTGAGTGACATTTAATTACTAACAGCAAAAGCGATTTAATTCATGACAGCAAAAACGTTTAATACATCAAATTTTATTAGCTTGTCAAAGAACATTATATACATGATGAGAAAATACCATTTAACAATTAATTACCCTAGCAAAACAAAGTAGAATGTATTTGGTTGTGTAGATTTCATGACCCGGAGTAAACAGTAATTACCTGCGATTTAATTACCGACAGCAAAATAATTCAATATATCAAATCTTATTATCTTGTCAAAGAACATTATATACATGATAAGAAAATTTAATTTAACAATTAAATCCCCTAGCAAAACGAAGTAGAATCTATTTGGCTGTGTAGATTTCAGTAAACAAAAATTTCCAAGTAAATATAATATGCTGTGTAGATATCAGTAAACAGAATATTCCGAGTAAACAGAAATTGACTGCAAATTAATTACTGACAGCAAAATTGCTTAATATATCAAATCTTATTGTCTTGTCAAAGAACATTAATCACGCGATATGAAAGCAGACCTTATACGTTTGTTGAAAAACTTTAAATATATGATAAGAATAATCGGTTCAAATTAGTATCTTATTTGACTATTTAGATTTACTATCCTGGTATAAATAGAAATTGAAGTACACTGCTATATCACAAAGTATGTTTTAGTAGTTAATTTGTGTTCTCTCAAGATAGAGACCAACATGCGTTAAGTTAGTTAAACACTTTGTTGTTATTAACATAAAAACTATTGCAAAATATGTTGTGTGACTATTGTTAATATGTTATGACAGAAAAAAATTGTTATACCGTTATAGCATGTTTTGCTTACTTTACGTAAAGTTAGAAAAACACACTTTTGAAAATGTTCAAATATGATTCCGAAATTATTCTGCTGATGAAAAAAAATTTGTTGTGGAAGAAATATGTGCAAAAAGCCCACATTTATTGTATATAATACTATAACTAAATAAAGTCAGATAATAGCTAAGAACTAAAAGTTAACAGAACTTATAACAACACTTTTCGGCTCTTTTCCTAAACAATATACACTAACGGAGAAAAAAATGCATAACTTTTTGAAGGCTATTTTTTGTTGATTTAAAGGGTTGAACCTCTACTTTAATTTCAATATGAACCTAGTTTTAATACTTTAAGCACCCAATAGATGAGGTCACCTTTTTTGTCTGAAAATTTGTCAATTTTAACAACACGTACAAACTTAATTTCGGTACATATCGTTAACTCAACGTAACGTTAATAGTTTTGTAGACAGGAACATGAAATTCAGTCAAAAACGTATCACTTTAAACAAAAATTCAGGTAATGCAGATGAACAATAACAAAGATAACATTTTGAAAAAACCCTTGTATTTTAAGCAAATTTAGGCTCTCTTATCGACTTTTGTCAAATGAAAGTACCGTAAAAACCCGTTTTTACGATCCCACATTTTACATTTTTCTGCCTTTTACGTAATTTTTCGTTGGTCCCATCAAAAAGCCTATATTTACAATACATTCTCCTCCCACAATTTACAACTTTAATATCAAGTGCTTCCTGTCTTTTACAAATTTTTTTCATATATTTTTTTTATCCAATTTTTTTAGGCAAAACTGATTTTTGAGTTGATTTTGGCAGAAGTCGTCATACGTAACCTGTGTTTTCAAATGGCATTAGCTGTTCCTATTTCCGGGTATATTGCAAGTTTTGTAGACATAGTCTCGTCTCGCAGTCAGCATGCTGTTTGGTGCGTTTGTGTGAGAGGTGATCGTTGAAGATACGTTATTGTTGAAGATAGTAGAAACTATAATATGGAGAAGAAAGACAAGAAATGCATTTCATTGAAAGACAAGATAGAGATTTTGCGTCGTGTTGATGCGCATATGGGAACACGTGATCAGTTAGCCAAGGAGCTTTAACTCTTGGTTTCCACATTGAGCACTATAATTAAAAACAGAAACACAATTGAATTTAACGCCAAACAGTGTGGTGCTATGTCAACAAAAGAAAATACGTAAGATTATCATCTTACGAGGTGTTGGACAAACTTGTGGCGGAGTGGTTTACTGCCACGAGGGCATCGGGTATTCCGCTTGATGGCAACCTTTTGCGAGCGAAAGCCCTCCAGTTTGCAGCAAAGTTAGGGATTGCAGAATTCACAGCATCAAATGGATGGATTGATCGCTTCAAGACTCCCCATAATATTGTTTATAACTAGGTGTGTGGGGAAAGTCGAAGTGTTGTTGGGGATACCATTACTGAATGGAAACCTGAACTTGCCTCAATTATCCAGGACTACAAAAGAAAAAACATTTTCAATGTTGATGAAACAGGACTATTTTATAACATTCTGCCAAGTAAGACATTGTGTTTCAAAGGTGACAAGTGCCATGGTGGGAAGCTCAACAAACAGACAGTAACTGTTTTGTTAATGGTGAATGCTGATGGCTTCGAAAAATTACCACCATTAGTAATAGAAAATTTAAAAAACCAAGGTGTTTTAAACACATCAAAAATTTACCAACCAAATATGAGGCAAACAGTAGTGCATGGAAGACCAGCAATATCTTCTTCTCCACCATGCATGTTCTGGATGCAAAAATGGGAGCAAGAAATCGGAAAGTGTTATTACTGCTAGATAGATGTCCTGCCCACCCTACAGATCTGCAGCTCAGAAATATAAAATTAGTATTCTTACCCCCGAATTGTACTAGCGTTCTTCAACCACTGGATTTGGGCATAATTCATACTTTTACATGAAAGTACAGAAAAAATGCTGGTTGAAAAAGTTTTTTTTATGAATGATAATAGTTTGGATTCAAAGTTGATGACCATATCAATTCTTGATGCCATGCATCATGTGGCCAAAGCATGGTTAAGTGCAACTCCCGAAACAGTTTCTGGTTAAGGCAGGTTTCTGGCTTGTACACGTTCTGGTTGAGACAGATTTTACAGCAACTTTGTAGAATTGTTTAACTCTTTTTGTGTGTTTAGGGACTTGTGTGTTTTTATATGTATAGTTTCCAAAACTAATTTTGGATAATACCAAAATTTTCTAGTTTCATATTGTTATAAAAATGTGTAAAAATTTTCCTATAATACTCAAGGGAAAGAAAGTAAATAAATATAATGAAACATTCAATAATACAAGAACAATATTCATCAAGTACTGAAAAACGTTCACCTGAGCTGTAGCAAAAGCCAATGTAACACCAAAATAGAAGTTAGCATTGGCAGACCGGGAATATATCCAAAGATGCCAAACTATTGGCCCCAGCACAGAAGTAATGATAAAGAAACAGCTCACAACAAAGCCCTGTTGCATGTCTGGAAAAAATAAATCTTACTGTAAAATTTACGATTTGAAAATTATCTATTACATAATTTAAAAAGAGAAAGCAATGTCTGAAAATAGGTTATGTTGTTAATAACATATTTTTCGATGAATTAATTTTAAAAATTACAAGAATTAATAGACGATTACAACTCACAATTAAAAAGATGCTTCCACATTGGCAAGAGTGCAAGATAAAAACCAACATCACCAAGGCAAGGATAAGATTTAAAAATAGCAGTAAGAGCTGTAAGGCTTGTTGCAAGCAACATGGGTTCTTCATGTAAACGTAAAGTAAGTGGTACTAAATATAGGAATGCTGCATTTATTTGGAATGCGCATATAAATAAAGGTCGAAAATGCTCAAACATTTCAGTGAAAAAGTACCAGAAAAGTCCAATATTTGGCCGGAGATCAGGAACATTCAAACTGAAAAAAGAAAAAAATTTCAATGAAGTAATTTTTTAAAAGAAAGTAATAAAGAGAGTGGTAATATCACAAGAATATTTCAATGCATCAGCACATTTTTCAAAGCATTACTTTTGCTTGTACATAATACAAATAAAATTTGTATAAGACACGTGTTAAGACTATGCATTTAAATGAAAATTCAAGTATAGAATGTTACCAAGTATGGACATAATTTTTTTAATAAGGAAGAGTTACCAAGAATAAACGAGTAATAAAATGGTTAACTTCATTCACATTCTGTCTCTGGCAGCTGACGTGTGAGTCAACGTACATCCAAGGGAAAAAAACGGAATAAAATCAGAACAGTAGCTTCAAAATTTTCCAATTTAAAAACCTCACTGAGATTCTTTAGAGGACAAATATTTAACATTGCTCTAGCTCCTGTTCATACCCTTTATGCAATACATCCCTTGCCCTTCAATATTTCATTTTTTTAACACAAGATGGAATTTTCGTACTCTAAATTTGAAATAATTTTACCCCAAAAGTAAATATTTAATTGCCTGAAATTTGGTAGTTTATTGAATTTACAGAATAGAATAACAGAAACAAGTTTATAAGATAAGTATTTGGAAAATAAGAGCATTTTATGGATAAATTCACTATTTACACACATCTTAACAGAGAAAAACGACATCATAAAACATACAATTATTCATGAAAAGGGTTATATTTATGTTGCAAATTCTAAAAATACAAATAATTGAGAGAATACTACACAGTTTAAAAAATGATAATCAATTCCCCTTTTTTTTAGAGATTTTTATTTATCTAAAAGTTTTTAAAAAACAAAACTGTTTCATAAAGGCATATGCAATGGTGATTGCAAAACATTGTTACCACACATTCTTTCAATGGACCTACCAATAGTTTTAAAAATACAAATTTTGATCTCTCCTTAATCCAATGCCAGCTTTTAACTTTCTTACTACATTTTGGTAGAAAGAAAGTGCTAGCAGATATTTAGTACAAGCTTTTGAGATTTTCTATTTTTCTCATTTATTTTCTTGTCAGTGAAATATAATATTACCAGACAAGTTTGAGAGGATGGAATTGGTCTTGAAGCTTCAATATAATAACATATTATATAAGATGTTTAACAGTTGATGATACCCCTAATTTTTAATCTTCATTAACTCACAATTTTACTGCTTTCTTTGACAGGTAACCAAGTTTACAAATGATATTAATTAGACAAATGATCTCTATAATTTTCTTATGTAAAGTTATAGCTTAGATGTACGTTCATTTTTCAGTTTATCTAAGATTTACAAAAATACTTTTTGGGCTGCTATGTATCTTATTTAAGATGATTATTTAATGGCAATGATATCATGGAATATGTGCACTCTAAGTGAAGAAGATTAAAATGATCATTGTATCATTTCTAAAGAAGCTATATGGAATTCTGATCAATTTCTGAATCATTCAAATTTTCCAGAAACAAATAAATATATTTATCAATTATAACGATACTTGTTATTGATTATATGACATGTATGAAGACAAATCTTTACATTTATATTCTATAAAGAAATGTGTTTTAGAGACTGCACTGCAAGAGAGGGAGAAGAAAAAAAAAAGAAAAGAAAAAAAAAAAGCCTTTGCTCTTACATGAACCCATATGTGGAATGCAGGAATGTCCAACTTCCAGATAATTGTGATGAAAAATACAACAGAAAAAATAATACACATGCAAAAAGACCACAGGTTGCCCATGGAGAATATATTTGGGAACATCTATCACTCATTCCACATGTGTTTTTTTTAGCTATATATAATGATGCTGGAACAACGAGCATGGCTGGATACAGGGCTTGAAGTGTAGCCATTGCCAATGCAAAACAACATGGCAGCTGCTGACCTGCAAAATTCAAACTCATTTTAACAATTGTATTTTTGGAACATTCATTCTTTAGTACCAACAATTTGTAAAGGGAAAAAGTGAATGTTGACAATTGGATAAATTATATCAAGGTGGCCAAATCGGAAATATTTCCAAAAACGAGATAAGCTCACCATTTGTTTCATAATATGATTTTAGCTTTCTTACGTATAAAAACACCACAAATCCATATTTTGTCAATGTAATCTAGAATAAAGTAGGTTAACTCTCTGAAAAAAGTGCCCTTTTTGCAAGAGCATCAAACAGCTGATGGAGAAACCAATGCAAGTTACAGATGAAAATGAAACAATTCAAGAAGAATGAAAGTTCATGCATCTAAGATTACATGATTTATCAATACTAAAAAATTCAAAACCATAAGTAATATAATAATTTCAACTACTTGAGTTGCACTATTTCTAAAACTTTCAAAAATAATAAAAAAATATTAACAATTTTATATGAAATGTTAAAATAAAGCACACCTTTTACCATCATTAGATATGTAGCAGCCAAACAGAGATTTGTAAAAACAGTTGTAGTTTGACCTACACAATTTAATATTATATAAGGATTAAAAAGATATGCAGATGCAACATATATAGGAGACAAATTGAGATCTTCATTTCTCAAAAGAAGCCCTTGTGTGTCTTTGGCATAACTCGATTTCTCTAAAGTTTGTTTTTCAATCTGTGAACATATAATAAACACAACTGATATGGCACTACAAGGCAAGTGATGTTATAGACAATATTTGAATTTAGCTGCTTACCAATTCTTTCATATAAATGCAAGCTGTTCTGTACAACAAATGTGCAGTAAGTAAATCACAAATAATAAATATGACACCTAACCATTGCGACAAGCATTGTATCATATATTTAAATACAAAAAGTCCAAGAGGTGTTTCATGAAACAAATCTCCATCATAGGGATTGATTCCTTCATTATACAAAAACGCACCTTCTGTCACTGAAATTAAAAAAAAAAACAATATTACAATAAATTTAGTGTCTCAATTCAGAAACATTTATTTCATGGCTAAAATAATACACCTCTCTTCCAAGAGTTCAAAGGAGTTGAAACTTCCACACGATCTGCAACTGTTTGTCTATAATCTGAACATAGCAGCCAGAACCTTATTAGGCCTGCTAGGGCGTATTCCATAAACACCAAGCTATCCATGGGTCTCACTTAACCTGTACTTCCTTATTTAAAATTTATAAATATAGTTTCTTTACTACACATGTTCGATTCACTCTTCTCCCAGAGCGACTGAATAAAATATTTCATTCCAGATTCAGATTAATATAATTCCACAACATCACATTCAATTAGAAACAACACGCCACATCGCTATCGGTACAACATCCCCACCGCCATCATCAGGGCCCGGCAACTCTCCATCAAAACCGGGGACAAAGCTAGAGGTTGCTACTATAGAAAGCGCTAGTGTCGCCGGGTGCAGCTGCAGGTTAGGATCGCCAAGTTTCCCACAGACAAATTGGCTAATTTGTGGAAAATACGAAAAGTGTCTTATAAATGTACAATTATTCATAATCTATACTTATAAGAAACCACCAAAGAATACGCGAATATAGACGTTATCTTTTGTAACATTATGGGCCTGCTTGCGACCCGCGAATTCACGCAGTAGCCACGCACGTTTAAAGTATCGTTGGCAGCAGTTCGTGTTTTAGTTCATGTAAAGAAGGTGATGCAGCAGAGCGCGCCCCCGTAATGGTCTCCACCACGTTATATGGGAGTTATAGGGCCCTGGCCGTTATATACTCTCTGCCTACCGCTCCCTGAAAAACAAAAGCAGTCAGGTAGTCAACAATGCCAACAAAACAGTAATGAAACATCCAAAATACAAAGTGCACAAGGACGTACTTTGTTCATAAATATTAAATCAAGTTAGTATCAATCAAATCAACGTGCTGATATTGTTTGCTTGTATTTTATTCTAATATTTGTTACGAAATATTGGAACATGGGTGTATACACGGTGCAGAATGTCCTGCAATACTTCATGACAAATATTAGAATAAAACCTAAACTATCTGCCGGGATCTATCTAGTAAAATACCTGCCGGCAAGCTACCGGCTCATTACGAAACGTTACAAGAGGGTGCCGTTCAAATCAAGAGCGCTCTCTTCTTTGATGCGTCCATTTGGACCATTTAGTCCCCTTGTTTTAAATCAACAAGGTTCAAATATGTCGGTGGAAGTTTTAATAATGTTTTATTTTCTCGCTACCGCTTACGCAAAAGAGAGTAAAATACTGTATTATGTAAAATACTGCGGGAAAAAGCGGCGACTTTTCGGCAGGAAAACTGCCGAAATTGCAGGACCCTGGTAAAGAAAAAAGGATAAGTCCAGTTGCTAAATTTAGAAAAAAAACTAGTGGTGCTACAGTATTGCAAGTACTTCTCGTATTCTTTTTCTATTATATTACTTGAAGAATATTAAATAAGAGTAAAACTTCGTCCTAAACGCCAAATTTCATTGAAAAACTTGGTGCGGTTTTTAAGAAAAAAGCGAAATTTGCAGCTTTCACAGAAAATTCTGAGATTTCGAAAAACTTAATTTAAAGACTAGCCACTCACAAATGTAATAGTGGTTATACTTTGCTGGAAATGTGCATACCAAATTCGTGAGAGATATTAAAAAAAAAAAAACTCCCAAAAATGAATTATATGTCATATTAAACAGGGCAATTAGCGCTATATTTTTGAAAAGTTTGAAAAAAATTGAGCCGTTTTTCAGAAAATGGCGTATTAGCGTGTCTGAAAATGATATTTTTAGCTAGTTTTCACAGAAAATCGTTGCGTTTTCGAGAAACTGTAAATGACATTATTTATAGTACAAGTACTCGTAAAGATAATAATGCGAAATTGCCGCTAATATAAATATCAATAAAGTGAGAGTCAAGTCAAAAAATTAATTTTTGTAATTTAAAAACAAAACAAAACAATAGAATAATATGACGTTTGTCATTTTATAGAGAGCGTTTATCGCTATCCCTATTAAAAGTGTAAAGAGAAAATTGAAGCTGTTTTTGAGAAAATCTTGTGTATTTTATCTATTTTACTCTCTTTTTAAGAAGTTTAATGAAAAAAATGGAGTCGTTTCTGGGAAATTTTGAAAATGTCAGGGGGTCTTTTTCAAAGTACCCCCAAATTTGAAAGAATGTGTTTCAAAATTTTGGAGTTCGAAGAAGTCTCTCCAGAGGTGAACGTAGCGGACCTGGAATGGGGACCTTACAGATGACACTCAGGAAGTAACAGATCCATGTCGAAATATCCCTCGAAATGAACAGTAAAAAATGACTGTTTTCCACTGAATGAAACATACATGTTTTTGTCATCATGCACAACGAATTAAAACTTCATTTTCACATTCTCCTTCACATTGATTTTTCGTAGTTTCAAGACAACATTTGACGAGCACTACAAATTCAAGGAGGCCGCTCCGTTATGAACCTTGTTGCAAACCAAAAATACTTTATTATATTCCGGAAATGAGAAGAAAATTGAAAATCTATGAATGATTGCAAATGAAGAAGTGTGTCTCTATCGGAATCTTTGGCGTTTATACTCTTGTGAAACATTTTTTTTCTTATAAGCGGCGATACATATCTTTCCACTGTCGGAAGAACTTATCAAGAGGTTGAATTTTTCCTTTAGTTCCCGGAGGTATCTGGAGCAATTCAATTGTCTTGCCTGGAGGAATATCTTCAATACAAGTTTTGTCATTGTACGTGGTCCATGAATCTAAAAGCAGAGAAAAATTTTCACTTGCAAATGAGAAGAACTCTTCTTTAAATCACTATTTCAACTCTTTCTTTCCCATTTTTCCTGATTTTGTGGCAGTAACAATTAGGTTTTCAGCTCGAAACATTCTTTTGGAGAGTACTGGATCGAAAAATCCTTTTGGTTCCTGCAGCTCTAAAAATCAAATGATTTATAGAGCTATAAGATATAGAGGCTATAAAGATCCATTCATATTTATTGTTGGCATTATAGTGTACCAGTGTGATAAAGCACTAACTGATTGAGCAACTGTCTGGATGTGTTTTTCACCAACAAACGACAAAGTCCATATTGATCGCATTTCGTGTTTAAGTCCACTTTGGTCTGTATTGTACACAGACTGTGAGTAATACGAAAAATCTCTCTTTGGCATTTTCTAGAAATTCCTCTGCAAGCACTTCCGTTTGCATGCTTCTAGGTGTACATGAGTGCGTGATACAAATTTTGTTCTCTTCCTGCTCTTAATTGCATGTGCTTTTTATTAAACGATTGATCCAGGTGTGAGAGGTCCATTTCCGTCGCCAGTTCCTTGTGAAATGTCCACGGTCCACCGTCGCAGATCTTCATCATTCACATTTTGATTTGTCCTTCCTTATTGCAAGTTCAAATCGAGACCAAAGTTTCTCATACATTTTGTTTTTTGTGTGTTCTCTGGATTTGCTGTCATGTTTTGCATCTTCCATAATAATATTTGTCGTTCTCACTTCACACTGCAAAAATTTCTACGAACATGTGATATTGAATATTTTTTCTTACCGCCCTCATTCAACCAGAATTCCACAGCTTTCTTCTTGTAGCTAATGCTAACATCTTCATTTACATTTTTCACAGGGCTTGGGATAATAAACTGAACCGGAGGATTAGCAGGGTGACTGACATTTAGAATCACTAGTTTTCATGGATTCGCTGTCTGATTCTAACAAACACTTGCACATATCACCATCCGTGGTAGAAGTATGCTTATTGCAGTCTGTAATCACTGTCACTATTACATGATTCACTAACACTTCCTTCACATACTGTACAAAGAAGGGGGAAGAATATCTAGAATGGGGGAAGGGGTGCATTAGCAGTCTGAAAGGCCCTTCTCTATACAAAGTATTCTGTACACCGCACCGAGCCGTGAGGTACTCGGGGGGGGGGGGGGGGATGGCGCTGGTTAGGGGGGGAGGGGGGGGAGGACAAAATTACGAGAATTTCATTGCGCATACTATTTATTAATATTAGATTTCTATTCTTCGTGGATGGGATGATATGACAAATGAAATGTTAATTGTACAGAAATTAAATGGTTGTTCGTTACTTCTATGTTACTTATCACCGTGAAGGCGACGTCGTGAAGGTTGGTCGCACTACACGTCCATGGGCACACGGCTTTGCCGAATACCTGATGTTGGGTGACTGCGGCATGCGTGGTCCTCAGAGCTGTTCCTCTCCCGGGCGAAGCGGGAATGCAGGCGCCCCACACAGTTCGCTGGTTACAGAGAGTCTGTCCCGCAGCTTGACCAAGGACCTGGCCCTAGGTGGGCCCTGACAGCAGGAGTGTGCGTGCGGCACACTCGGTCTCTCGCCAGCAGGTACTGACGTACCGCATTGTAGTACCCGCCGATGGCAGGTTCACAAGTACTTTATTCACGTGCCGAGGGCAGCAGTTTATCGTGCGCGAAGCACAAAACATGAAAGTTGCTCGTGAGCGCGGAGACTGCTCAGCGAAAAGGCCCTGGGCAGGCGGTGTGGCCTGTGGGTCTCGCTAGTCTGCCCTGGCACAAGCGAACGTGCCATTGCAACGGGGCGGAGGGAACGGCCGGCGGTAGGGGTGGCACCCTGCGGGAGCGGCCGCCTCCGGAGGGAGGGAGCGAGGGCTTCGTGAAGTGGGCGGAACACATACATTGCATGCGCCCCGCGCGTCCGTGACGCTCACCTGGTACCCACCTCTCACAAGGCGTGGACCTTACTATTGGCTATATCCGCGCGCACACACACACATCGGCCTCCGGTAGCTCTATGATGTGGCCAGAGGGCTACTAAAATAAAGGGCTGGAGGTCCACCTCGTAAGAAACGAAGGAATGGTAAAAGCGATTGATAATGCTTCTTGGAATAATAACATGTAATATCTCTCGGAATTAATAAAATAAAACTTACAATCGAAGAAAGAAAATGAAAACAAAACAATTATAAATCAACTATATACAAAAATGAATGCCGGGCACCAGCGGTGAATTACTGATAAAACAAATTAAATCTAAAACATAATTGGTAATTTACAAATTACCGTTTATAAAATTGATTGGCATAACTAAAATGACCAAATGTTCCATAATCCAATGACCTAATGATGATGAGAACAGATCAATTCAATTAATAATATTCTATTGCTTAGAATGAACTTGAACTGCTTGGCTCGGCACCTTGGAGGCAGAAACAGGTACCTGCTATTTGAAGGCGCTGAGCCTGTCCCGATTGTTGCCGGGGCTAAGCACTCGCTGCGCGGAGGTCGATGAACACGTACAGTGCGCCTCTGAGCGAATGCTCCAAGTCCCCGGACACGATGACTAGGCAATGCGTGCTGTCGTGGTCTAATTTGATGTGATGTGGGCAGTCTTAATCCTAAGTGAATGCCGAGATGGGCAGCCTTAGCCCTGACTAACGGCGATGTGGTCAGGATGATGCGCTCAACTGTCCATTCTACTCTATCACATCTCGTGTCGTGTCATGTATGTCATGTCTGCTCTTGTCACATGTCTGCTGGGGCGCGGTGGTGCACACAAATATGTAGAACCAGCTCCTCCCTGCGTGGGGGTGGCTACCGCGAGTCGTGACGGAGGGGGCTAGTCTAAACTGGAGGGGGGGGGTACTCTGGGCCACTGCGGGAAAGAGTTGCCGAAACCTCGGAGACAACGAGCGGGGCCGCGCGGTGCACTTACAGCCGAGCCGTTGGCGGGGGGTGGCTGCACTTCGTGGAAGGCGCAAATGAGCTGTCGTAAACCGTACCTGCCAAACAAGCGTTTTGAAGGACGCCGCGCTGCGCCTTGGGTGTCAAAGCGACAGATCAGCGGATCACAAAGGTATTCTCAAAGAGAAAGGCCGGACGCCGGGAAGAACGGGTGGTGCGTCCCGGTGGCCGGGCAGAGAGGGGAGGGGGGGGCGTGGGCGGTTGTAAGCCACAAGCGTGCGTGAACATACATCGTGGGTTGATTCCTCATAACGCTCCACTCCTGTGCAATTATTTTCGAACAAGTCAATGACGCATTGACCCATTTCTCGTTCTTTTTCAATTACACTTCCCGTTTGAGATAAACCTTTGTCACGAAAGTAACTCAAGACGAACACGACTATGTTAACGGGATTTAAAACAACTTGCTCTCTATCCATTGCGGACCTTCTTCCGTCGCGTGGAAAGATGAACTGGGCGCGAACCTACGCGGCCCTTGTTTATTGCAGGCCGCTGACGGAGCCGGGCGCCTCCACCGTGACCTTCGAGTCCCTTGCGTCAGCTCGCTCGCTGTCCAAAGGGACTGGTAGACGCCCCGATCCTTTTTGTAGTTATATAATAATTTGTTAGTATCTCCTAGTTATGTAATAATGTTTTTCAATGTTTTATTCGGAGGGCTTGCAGTGAAAACTGGCAGCAAATATTTTGGATATGGGATTCTGATTGAACATTGCATGTGTCAAAAATTTCGAGGGGTGTTTCCACATGAAGGATCTGTCACTTTTCTTCTCAGTTTCAACCTTTATGCTACGTGTAATTCCGCGGGTAAAAGCGCGTTGTATTCCACGTAGGTGACAAAAAGCCTGCGACTGCCACATCCCCACAGCCTCACGATACGCCCGTGCTGCGCGTGTAAGTTTCAATAACCGTTTACCCTTTGCCGCTACCGAAAATATCTCGTATATTATTTGGCGACAGGTCTTCGAAGAGTGGGGCTTCCAACAGTGCATGAGGCCAATTACTATTCTTCGATACAGAGGACCATGCAGGTTAAGAAAAATATGCGAAGCAAACAATTAAAAATTATTGATTTTTTAAAAGATATGGTAATTTTTAGTTCCTGCTGTTAATGTATTTTCTGTATATCCACATATTAATAACATAAATTATTGGAGATGTACGCTTCAAGTGTTGTGCTACTAGCGGTGATTGCAGGCAATTACAAATGCTTCCAGTACAGGATGATTTTTTTTTTTAAGGTCGCATCAACTACTAGGTCATTAGCGACCGCTATTGCTTGTAACGGAATGGTAACTGTGGTAACTCTAGGAACTGAGCCTTGACTATTATAACGGTGATGCTAGTTTGTTTTCCTACCAGACGCAATTTGTACAGTTTAATTTTAGTTCAAATAAAACCATGAAACGAATCTGATGGTGCAGTTTTTTCTATACCTTTAGCAATTCCACAACAATTCATCCTCCGAGAATTCCAAGAAGACGAAACAACTGATGTAAAATTTACCATGGACAACGGCATACTTTTTAGAGGTCAACGCGTCGTGGTACCATCAAAACTCCAAGCTGCTGTTTTGGAGGAGCTTCATCGAACTCATATCGGAATTTCAAAAATTAAACAACTTGCACGCCGGTATGTATACTGGAAGAACATAGACAAGGATATCGAATATATCGTTCGAGCATGTTCTGAATGTGCAAAAGTGAAAAACAGTCCAGCTAAAACTCCTCTACACCCATGGCAAGAGCCAGAAGAAAATTGGCAGCATATTCACATCGATTATGCAGGACCAACCAAGGACATCATTTTTTAGTTGCCATTTATGCAAAATCGAAATGGGCAGAAATTGAACGATGATCCTCAGCGCCTTCTGCAGCATCAACCATCGAATTGCTCCAAGAAATGTTTTCAAGACACGGATTTCCAGTAGTAATAATTGCAGATAATGCTACAATATTCTCCAGTGAAAATTTTCAACACTTGTGCAAAACATCAGGCAGTTTTTGCAAGTTCATCACGCCAGAACACCTTGCAACGAATGGATTAGCAGAAAGGAATGTGCAAACATTGAAAAAACTATTAGCAACAATGATCAACGAACCACTTTCAATGCGAAAGAAAGTTCGGGAAATTCTTTTCAGGTACAGAGCGACTCTTTTAAACAACCAGAGAACCCCTGCTGAATAGTATCTGAACCGCAACATTGGCATTGAACTAAATGCACTGAAACCCATAAAATTTCAGAACACTAAAAGATCAATGAAGAAGACGCGTCAATTAAGTGTGGGAAAACGCGTACAAGCACGCTAATACACTGCCAATAAAACCAATGGAAGTTCGGAGTAATTATCAAAAAGTTTGGACAATTACACTATCTAGTGAAATTAGATGACGGTTACATCTTCAAACGACATACAGACTAACTACGATTAACCGAAACTCCAGACCCAACTTTAGCAGAAATGGCAAAGAAAAAAGTAAGGTTTGCGCCAAACCTTGATAACCAAAAACATCAAGTTGACTTGGGAGATTTGGTATACAATTCATTGAACCAGCGTAATGAAGAACTGCGCGTAGATCAACAAGTCCCAGTTGATATAGACACACCAGAAATTATTGAAGAAGAAGAACAAGGGATCGAACGAGACCATCGCCCGGACCAGACTCTAAGTCGATCTAAAAGACCCCGGCAACTACCAAGACGCCTCAACGACTTCATACTTAAAATTCAATGTTTAACACATTTTCAAAATGGCAAGCATGGGAGAACTGTCATAATAAAAACATGTGGACACGCATTGGCATCATTTCTTCATATCCATTGGTACACAGTGGTGCCATCTCTCGGAGCTAAGCCTCTGCTAAGCCTTCACTATTATAACGGTGATGCGAGTTTGTTTTCCAATCTGACGCAATTTGTACAGTTTAATTTTAGTTCAAATAAAACCATGAAACATATCGGATGTATTTCTATACCTTCAATGTGTAATTCAATAACAATCAAGGATACAACATTAACGAAAGGAATATCTAATTCTAAAGCTTCAGTAGTTTTAACCTTGTCATTGCCAAAGTAACAATCATAATTGATCGGAGTACGTGGCAAGAAATCATTAGTTAAATTACTCTCCAGAGTAGATACAGCATACAAAGTTATATAAGTAGAAAAAGCATTACATCTCTGCTTCAAACTTAACTTTCTTTCCTTTTGTATTGTATTGTGCTCGGATTTATCTCCACACAGAAGTCTTTTTTTGCCTTGGAGTTACAATGAAATAACCACTGGTTACTTCCGGGAACTTTATGAATGTAGTATGTATAACATGTAAAAAGAATTCGTATTAATTTTATTTGCGTTATATTTAAAAGGAATGATAATTAGAATTAGGGAGCGAATGAGCCCCCAAAGCCCCTAACAATAAAATAGGAGCCAATGCTGTTTAGGATGACGTGTGGAGCACAGAACAATAAAGGTTAGAAGCCCACCTTCAATGCTAATTTAACATTGTTAAACGTTAGAAACAAAAGTCGCACGCAGGGCTCCAAGTGGCCTGGCAGTGTGTTGCCAATTTCCCTATCTCACCTTCACCCCTGTGATGTGGGTAATGGCCAATTCAATTAAATTATAGAATATTCTATGAATCAGTTTTGAATATTTTCTTCATATTCTAACAGAAAAAAGCATACAATTGATAAATCAAATATTTATTATAACAATTAAACTTTTTAATTTATTTATATTTTAATGTAAGACTGAATAAAAGGAATTACTTCAGCAAATTTACAAAAAATAAATTTCAGCATTATGGAACTATTAATCAACATTCCATACTGCTGTGACTCAGCATTATGATGCCTCAACCCTTTTTAATGTTATGTAATTTATGAGCAACTCTTTCTCCCTGCATTATTTTTTTGACACTGAAGGGATTTATTCATTGAACAGTAACTTATCCAATAGAATTCAAAGAAAGAAAGGTCAAAATACACATATTTATTTTAAAAATTAAGGGTTGTTTTTTCATTACGTAACACATATTTGGAGTCTTTAGAATATCTCCTCTTGCCCCATGTCCGCATGCTTGAACCCCCTAAATAAGTATGTACAGTTTACAACATCTTTAATTTGGAGTATGTAAAACAAATTACATTACAGTAAAAAACATTTGTATTAATTTTGTGTTATATATTAAAATATAAGATAATTAAAGTCACACTTTGTTGGTGATGCTGACTGTACCTAAAAATAAGATTGAAGACAATTTCCGAATGAAGGAAGGATGCTTAGGCAAGAAAAATGTTTGACAAGCCTTACACATGTCATTGTGGATAAGGCGTGAGTGAGTCTACTGCACCAATTTAATTGAATTTAATCATACATTAAATGGATATTCAATTGATGTGTATTGATGACAAAAAATTTCAAATTATAGTAATAATTTATACATAAACTCTTTTTAAAAGATTCATATTTTTTTTAACATTTTAGCATAAGATTGAATAAAAGTTATGTAACACGAAACTATCACCTCTCTACCCATATGTAATGCAATTTAATGCTGCCTCAAACCACCTCTCACCTTCTTTAGTATAATCTAATTTACAGCTGACCACTAAATACAATTTATTCAATAACTATACTGGCATATTCTTTTTATAGCATCTTCAATAATTTCATTTCTGTAATCAACAATGATTTTTCTTCTTAATGAAGTAAATATTCATGAAAATTCAAATTCATGAAAACATTTCTCAAGTTTATTTTCATCTCAACTTCAACTTGAAATATCAACATAATAAACCATATTTAAGTGCTTAACTCAAGTGCTGTGTAATGACAATTTTGAATATTACTTTCCTTACAAAGCATTCATAAGAGATAGAATGCTTCAGAAACTAATCAGAGTGCTTTTTCCAATTGGATTGTTTATTTCAAAAGTCCCATGAGCGCCACTTTTCAGATTGACTTTATAGTACATTAGTGTTCCAGAGACTTGAATACATCATAAGTGCAGATATCCCACATTTGCAGTTCTCAGAAGCAGAGTAATTTAAGATGTACACCAAGTTTAGTGCAGAAAGCACACAAGTGCCAACACTTTTGTGCTTTTTGCAATAAACATAGTACATTTTGTTCTTCAGCAGAGAGCATAATGTTCTTAAAAAGTATCATTTGCTGTTGTGCATCAGTATTTAAGTAACAATACCTGGTTTGGAACACTCAGAAAATGAACCATTACAATGAAGACAAAACGTGGAGTGACCAATAAGGAATTTTACAAACCTAACTCCTTTCGAACTACAAGAGTAAGTGGTGGAAATTATATATTGCACAAAGGGAAGAAAGTAGAAGAAACAATTTGTCCTAATTCTGCTGATTGTACAAGTCAGCATTCAACGAAATGCTATTTAATTTTAAATGATGACACCATACAACAAATTTGGAAAGGATTTTATTCTAAAGAAAGTAAAAATACTTCAGATATTCAGCTCTTTTTGGGGCCAAAACTGTCAACCTGAGGTCTAAAACACATTGGTGTAATGATGAAAAGAAGAGTAATTCTGATAGGGAAATGAGCCCCCAAAGACCTACCAACAATCCTAGTAATACCACATTAAGAGGCAAACTTTATTAAAACAACAATGGTGTTCACAATAAATGTGAAAAAATATCTTTATGGTTGAGCAGTTTATAACCTCAGATAAAATGATGCAATGGATTATGTTCTTAGATCCTGATTAAGTAAAAAAAAATTATGAAGAAAACGGAAATATAAAAATTTAAGATAATACACCACAGGATATATATGATTGTTCTGAGTGGATATGGCTTCTGTTTGAGAGGCCATCAACAGACCAAGAAAAACCACTTGAGATACAGCCAGACTAATACAGAGCATCTCAATTTAAGAACTACCATTTCTTGTACTTTTCATTTTATTTTCTTAAATAAACCTAAGTTTTAATACCCTTGAGTAGTTAAATTTAATTACTCCAAAGCTAATTACAAGCAATGGTTTCTGTGTATTATTTACCAAAATATAAAGAAAAAAATATGTTTATTGCAAAACCCCCACAAGTGAACTAATATCTTTTCTTTTTATTAAATATACACAACTAAATTTCACTGTTATTGAAAGTTTAAGGTATTCAGAAAACCACATGTTTTAATACACATGTTTTTGTAAACTGCCAACACAATACTTTGGAAGCTATTCAGTTTTTCTTACTGCCCGAAAAATTTACACATTGGCACTTATGGGGTTTATGAAATTCACAATTCAATTATTTCTTAACTCTAAATTCTTTGCAAACATTTTTTTGTATAGGTCCATCAAATTCAATTTTATTAAAAATTTGTATTCGGAAAGTACTACCTAGATAAAAGAGTTTTTAGAAGTATAAGTACATCCACTCCTACTGTAGAAACAAGTACTCAAACATTGAAAAAATGAAACGTTTTTATTTAATTAATGTGAATTTCACAAAGTAATTTAAGAAATTAAACATACCACATTCATAAAACAAAATACCAAATTGGACAAATTAATATTTACAAAACCAAATTTAAATTCTTCTTTTTTGAGTACTTATATAAAGGACATTATTGCCTCTGATAAATGCATCTCCATATTTGTTTTTCAACTGTCCATTTACATATTCTTCTGTCTGCTCCAAAGCAATATTCATATAGCCATCCAAGCATGCAAGAACACCTGTGAAAAATGCAAGTTAGTTGTTTTTTTCTTTAAAACCGAAATGTTGACATGCTGATTATTGTACTTGACAACATACCTCGGTAATCCACACCACTGTTCAATTTGACAACTACAGGTCTCCCATGAATCTGCTGAATAAATTGCGATAAAGCTTCCTTTCGACTCATGATTATCTCGCAAAACCTTGAAAATAAGTATAACGTTACTAATTCATACTCAAAAAAAAGACAAAAAATATTTTAAATCCTCAATCTGAAAGAAATATACCACTTTCAGGGAGAAGAATTTCACGTCAATGTCACTTTTCGAAGTTTACGAGCACAATTCCACTACTTTCAATTAAATAGTTTCAAATCAATGCAATCGCTCAGAACCGGTTGTTCACTGCACTCGCTCTATTGCGCTCCACTGCCTGCAACTGTCGCTCACACTCGCCAAAGAGTATGCACTCACAGCCCAAAAGCTTTTGTTTCCAGCGCATCACAATGATGCGATCAAAGATGTCAAACGTCAGCATGTGAAACAAATAAGCAAAGAATTTTACGAGGATGACAAGACGACATAAAGCACTGATCTCTAAAATATATGAAATATAGACTTATGAATAATGAAAAATAGACATGCAGGGCCAACTACTTGGAAAAGGTATTTCATATATAAAATACAAAATCGAAAGTACTTTAGATATCAAATACAAAATATTTCCATAAAATCATTTTAGATACAAAATAGTATTTTAAAATACTTTTGAAAATTCAAAATGCAACAAATAGTGATCCAGTTTCACAATTTATTTATCAAAACTTGGTTGTGGTTTACAATTGAATTCAATTGGACATATTTCCCTTCAACAACACTAGTTCTTCAAACATTGTATCACTAATGTTTCTTTTTGTAATTGTAATTCATAAGGGTCTCATTCCATATACATTGGATTTTGTAACAAGATCTTCCAATTTTGTTTGATCGTTTCCTTTTTCCTGGGTATTGAAGAACCCGGTTTTACGCTTTTTGTTTGAACTTCTTAGCATTTTATAGGTACCACATTCTCAGTGCTGTTAATTTTGCTCCTAAGTAAATTTGATCTTCTGGACCACTTATTTTTATAATTCTCAAATTCACTCTTCACACCAAGCGGAATTCTCTTAAATTTGTAAAGAAATTATCAGTTCCCGTGTATGTCTTTATGTAATGACCCTTGAAATGAAATAAATGTGTCCTACAACTACGAACCACGAGAAAAATTCTTGCAGAACAGGAATGGATCAAAAATATGTTTTTAATTGTAATTTACAATTGATAATCCCAATACCAATTTGATTTTTACTCTATTCTACTTAATATTCTCAATGTATATGTACTGTCTTCGCGACTCTAATGTAGTTGTACTTGTGTGTACCTTTTTATTGAAGATTGACACATCGTATTTAACATTAATGTTAATTAAATAAAGTCTATTTAATAATAAAATCATTAATTAATCATAAAACCATTGTAGTTGTAATATGTAATATACGAATGTTTTTGTTTTCTCGCACTTATTTCGTAAGAATTCGTAATATTGTAATTGTGCGCTGGAAAACTGCGATTTTTCCACAGAAACCCTCTTCTTGTCGGGCCATGGCAACCAAAACTAGTGGTGTTACATAAAACAGACTTTCCCGTATTAGTTTTCTATTTCCTTTGGTCTCGGCTAGCTATTCGGACTTGCCACATACACTTGCCAGCTGCCATCCATGGCCGCCCAAAAGTTTTTTGAAATTCTCTTCATTTTTCGGTTTCCTAACTGTAGAACGGAAATATTATTTTACGAATATTAAAGAACAGTAAAACCTCATCTTAAATGGCAAGTTTCTTTGAAAAATTTTGAGCCGTTTTTAAGAAAATGGCATTTAAGCGCTGCAGTAAATTCAAAATTTGAAGCACTTTTTCGCAGAAAAGTTTTGAGTTTTGAAAAACTTAATTTGAAGGCATTTGAAGCACTTTAACTCACAAATAAAATAGTGTTTAGAAATTGCTGTATATATATATATATATAACGGGCGTGACAGATCTGCCAAAACTATTACATTTATGTAATTTTTGAAAAAAGAAAGAGGAATACCAAAATTCTATCTTCGTCTGACGCGCTGTGACGTAATTTTATGAATTTCGCTTGTTATTGAAAGAACACATTCAGTCAATTATTGGCAGCATTTAATAAATTATTTATGATGTTTAGAGAATTTGTTTTCATTTTATATTAGATTTACGTATTTAAAATGTGCACATGATGAATTCTTTGTGTAATGTTGGCCGATGTGGAAGAAAGTCCCTTTCTTGGAAGATGAAGCAAGCTGCAGTTACCCATTAACTCACATTTTCAATGCTTATTTATGCACAGGAATATTTTCTGGTTTTTTTAAAACAGCAAAAATTAAGCCACTTTTTAAAAAAGAGAGCAAAAATGAAATTAAAAATTATCGACAAATTTCTTTTTTGTCAAGATTTTTCAAAAATATTAGAAAGGGTTTTTTATACGCGAATGGAAACTTTTCTCAGGAGAAACGAAACGTTTTCAGACTCAAGAGGTTTAGAAAATCAAAATCTACGGAAACTGCCATTTTTTATTTTCTTAAAACTGTTGCTTCATCAATGGATCAAAATGAAGCACTTATTGGAATATTTTTAGATCTTTCTTTTTAGATCTTATTTTTAGAAGCTATTGACGTTATTGATCATAACATCGTGCTACCAAATTACCTTCTTTTGGAATTTGTGGTATCACTCTAGATTGGATTACCTCGTACCTTAAACATCGATCTCAAACAGTAGAAATACCGTTTAGGCTCGAAAGGACATTATTTACTTATCTTTCCAATTCTTTACCAATTTAATATGGGGTCTCGCAAGGCTTGAATTAGGTCCGATCCTCTTTCTGTTATACGTAAACGATATGCCCTCGTCTATTAAAAAAGGAAGAAGGGTTCTCTTTGCCGTTCACGAATGTACTTTACAAAAAAATAATAATAAATAGTACGATTTTAGTAATTTCAAATTGGTTTTGTAATAACAAATCAATAGTTAACGAAGGAAAAACAGTTTCAATGCATTTTTGCATTTCAAATCAGCAATCGCATGCTCCATTGAAAATGATCAATATGCAATTAACTGATGTTCAGGTAACAAAATTTCTAGGTCTCTCAAATCAGTCAAACCTCAAATGCAATATACAATTAACAAAATTAAACATTTGATTAAGTTCATTATGTTACGCATTCAGAATTCTTTCAAATTATTTCAGCCTTCACGCAGATCGTTGCGTGTATTTTGCAAATGTATATTCCCTCCTGAGATATGGCATAATATTCTGGGGAAACTTATCATGCAGTACTCAGACCTATAGATCGCAAAAGAAAATTATTCGAATAATGAACAAATGCCATCCGCGTGATCACTGCAAGCCTCTCTTCATTGAGCGTGGAATCTTACTACTGCCTTTCCTATATGTTTACGAATCTGTAATATTTGTCAATAGTGACTTACTTAACGGTGGGAACATATTTTCATGCAATACTGATATTTATAATTACAACACACGTCGTAAAAATAAAGTTCATCAAATATCAGTATTAATTGCTCACTATTAGAAATCCTCATACAATACGTGTACGTTACTTTACAACGCGTTGCCAGATGACATTAAACAATTGAAATCGTTTCACAAATTTAAGTTAAAAGTAAAATCTTTTCTGCTGCATAACTATTTCTATACAATTAGAGAATATACCAATTATCAAGAAGAAAAAAATAATGTTTATTTTAACAAAACAGTGATATATTGAATTAGTTTAAATTTTATTGTATATTTTTTTTAAAAAAAACCTAATATGTTTGTAATAAATAATGTACTTCAGCTTCCGGGTCAATGACCCCCATCTCAATCAGGTTTTTGTCTAGTTTCCCTGATCAATTGAGCAAATGCTGAGATGGCCCCTTGTTTTGCTTCTGGACGTAAATGTAGCTTCACTATGCGCACGTTTTGTTGAACAATTCGTTTACCGATGCAAAAAAGTTTTCTATAACTCGCGAACGAAAATGTCTATCTTTCAAATATTGCTAATCTCGCGCATTTTTAAAATTTATTTTTATTTATTTATTTTAAACTTTTGCTCATCTTTCAACTATGTACTCGTATAGTTATAATGACGGGAAGGTATTCTGGAACTCAAGAAAACGTGCGCATATTATATTTTCTCCCACACGTCACATACAGTTTTTTACTGTTTTTAGACTAAATAAATCTAAACCACGTGCGCGGGAGGTGTAGTATATCTGACTCAGTCACCACGTATAAAATTTTGGAAGTAATGATTCAATATATACTTTTATTTAACTTAGTTTTAATTTGATTTGTTTACACTTTTATTATATTTTCGTATTTTGAATTTTGGAAATTACATTTCCGTCATTCGATGGAGGTGCAACCTTCAGTCTGTTGGGGCACCAGCCGGCACCGGTTGAAAGACAGATTTTGAAAAAAATGTCACGTACACGTTTTAGAAAATATGTGTAATTTTGTGTGAAATACAGACAATTTTCAAACATTTTTTCTAATAAACGGCTCCAGATTTTCTTTAAAATTTTCTCGTATGTATCAAAAATGGTAAAAGGGGTGCTGAAAGTACTTTCTGGATTTTCGAAAATTGTAAAAAGTTAACATTTCAAAACTACAAAAGAGCTGATAGATCATTGGGAAATTCGAGAGGAGAACAAATTCATTCCCTCTCAGTACTGTTATTGTTGTCAAAATGTATTGTTAGCTAAAACTAACAATTCTCTAACTTAATGAAAGAAATGATAAATAAGCAATTGGTAAATTAAAATGTAATAATGAAAAATTAATACTGGTAATAGCTAACATCGTTACTGATAATAGTGATGTAAAAGAAACATAAAAAACATATTTATACAAATAAAAAACAATACATATATTTCTTATCATGCACATCTCTGCGTGTTTTATCAAAACTTTAAAGTTAATTTGATACTTGGTTTTTCCTTCTTTATTCTTTACTCTCACAATTCATTTAATAGTTCGAATTGGAAAGAAACTCACGTTATACATGCATGCTATACAAATGTAATACTGAACAGTGTGACTATACAAAATAATCAAAATATTCTTACATTGGTATCACCTTCAGCACAAGTAACTTGCTGTTGAGGTTTATCGGCATTGTTTGATAGTCAATCCTCAGCAACAGAACCCTCTGAGGAGAAAGAGTCCACCGTAATCCAACCACGGAACCCACTGTCAGTGCCGGTAGCGGACCACGATGCATTGGAGGTCTGTCTCGATATGGCGGCGACCGCTCTTTCCTTGCCTTAGCCTGCCCCCGTCTCCACCGCACTGCCTCTGGCCAACAGCTGCCTTTGTTACTGTTTCACATTTCATTTAAATTTGGCGCATGACCTCTAATACACAATTATAAGCCACATTCTTGACACATGACTTGACACATTCGCTCTAAACTCTTGCATGTTCAAGTTTCGCGCTTTGGAGATTGTTTAATGTTTCTCTAAAATCCGCAAACCTAATTGCAGAGGAGAAAACGCGATGTAATATTTTATATTTAGAACACAGTACCTCTCAGCTTTGGCGTTGGACACGAGAGTTTTCAAGAAACAAAAATTTCACCAGAAGATGCCGTTCGCTTGCATTGTTGAAACATGAGGAGAGGATCACCTGGTCGTAATATTTCCACACGGAGCAGCGAGTATCTTACGTCAAGACCTATTTGTCGCCATTTCAATATCAGTGCATTATTCACAATCTTTATCGGTCACGTAATGTGTGCCCCTTGATTCGATTCCGAGTGTAGTGGTCATCTGGGATAGGATGATGCTCTCTTTGTATGGCTTTGTTCAGCTCCCTAAGATCGACCCAAATTCTCGGACTGCTATCCTTCTTGACGGTGACCATTGGAGAACACCATTCAGTAGGCATAACACAGTCACAAAGCAATGACTGCCAAGTGCAACAGGACACAACTTCTGATTCAACCCCTTACTGTGACTGCCTACAACAAAATTCGGGACCGACTAGAACTAATATCTACGACAGACCTCAAAGACATGTTTTGTGAACATCTCATACTCATACAATAGAGCGACGGAAGAAATCAGGGAGAAATTTGTCCTAAAAGTACTCCCCCCTAACTACGACCTTGAGAGAATTAGGACAAACCTCCAGGGCTTAAAAAACTTCGGTTTCCACGTTACTGAAATGAACCGATGCGACGTTAACGGACACCTTACCCTACTTGGACTGTACGTAATTGAAACTACAAAATAGGACATGACTGAGACCAAAAACAAACTAATGTACATAGACTACTACAGGACTAGAATCTAAAATTACAGAAACTCTGACCGAATCCCCCAATGCAAACGTTTGCCAAAAACTGTACCACATAAGGACATACTGTCGACGACTAGTGACCCACATGGTTCAATATATCCATTATAAACTACAGGATTATTCTTAGGTGACTAACCATCACTGAAAACCGAGTTATCCGACTGATCTTCCGTCCTCCTCCGTTAACCCGCTTTAAGGACCTACGACAACAATACAAAATGCCCCATATCCTTACCCACCTTTAGAATTCCTCCGTACAAACCCTACAAAAGTTCATCGCCAATCCTCAATTTAGAAACCTTATCCTACCCCACCACCATATCCTAAGAAATCCCCCCGGCACACTCGGAAAAAACACCTCGACATCCTGCAACTCCCTCCTCCCATAACCTAGGCTAGAGGGTGAAACAAGATGAAACGACATAGACGATTTAAACAACAGACACACTACTGACTCACTTTGAACCCAAGACGAACATTAAATATTCCTTATCCCTTTTATATCCCATCCCATTCCCCTCCTAAATCCATTCCTCTCCCTTTCCCTCACCCTCAAGCCCCCTAATAAAACTACCAGTCACTTCACTACCCAGACTCCCACTTCCCGTCCCTGTACGGGGAAGAGGGGTCGCAACACACCAGAAGACACCCCGACAAGAGTTACGGACGAAGAATCTCATTAGTGACAGGCAGACCACAAATATACACCCTAGATTCTGTTCTGTTCCATGTAAAGTCCTGTCCTTGTAGGTTAACGAGGCCTACTCAATTCCTTGGACTTCCATCTCTGTTTCATCCGGACCTGTTACCTTCCCTGCAGGTTTATTCCATGTCCTGTCTCCGGCATACTTTGGTGAGAGGGGTGTAACGTCACTACCTGTCTCGATTTTGAACCGGATATTCTTCCTATTAATCTGTATCATCACCATCCATAAGTCGTTAGGATCCCCGCTCTCGTCAAATCAACGCGTAGCACATCTACCTCTAGTTTATCTTCCGTTTTGGCCGGACATGATTTGCGCCCGTGTTTTTCATGGCCACACCATTGGCAGTTATTTGTCTGCCTGGAATTGAGGTTAGGTCTCGTATAAGATTTTTTGTTTTGCTTCTCAACATATTTCTTCTCACTGCCTGTGCATTTAGTGTTAGTGCCTTTTCTTTTAAGTGTTGCGATTCGGTTTACAGTAGGTTTTCGACTTGCTTTCTAATCTCCTCAGATTGTATTATCATCTTTACGGCTTTATCGAAGGTTAGAGTGTCATCTAATTGCATTCGCTTGATATTGGTAAATTCACACTTTTACCGCTGCCGCCATGTTGTATGAATTACTACAAACGATACTCAATTGGCATGGCCACCGCGGTAGTTTCTGGCGCGCTTGCAAGTTGGCGCCCTTTGTCTATCATACAACAACATGGAATGACTGGGTTCTCTCGTCCAATTGACTGGAATTGTTTGTATCCAGCTCTTTGTAAACCATTTGCAGCCATTCATGGGCTTCATGTTCCCAAACGATGAATTTTTTGTGGATGACAATGCGCCGGACCACAATTGTTCGCGATTGGTTTGAAGAACATTCTGGACAATGCGAGCGAATGATTTGGCTACCCAGATCGCCCGATATGAATCCCATCGAACATTTATGAGACATAATCGAGAGGTAAGTTCGTGCATAAAATCCTGCACCAGCAACACTTTCGCAATTACGGACTACAGAGGCAGCATGGCTCAATATTTCTCCAGGGGACTTCCAACGATTTGTTGAGTTCATGCTACGTCTAGTTGCTGCACTTCACTGCTCAGCCGGAGGTCCCACACGATATTAGGTATCCCGTCACCTCAGTGTACACGTCTAACGGTTGAAGCATCGTGCTAACGCCCTAAGGAGGTCCCACATTTGAGTTCCTCGTTTGGCGGCTGAAATGAGCGTGGAGCTTTTGCCAACGGAAAATTGTCGTTGTAAAGAACAACTCAAACTGTCTATCCTCAGCCACTGCACCGACTTCGGTGTCGCGGGGCATCAATTGATGTCACTGCAGTGCCTCTAATCGGAAGTCTTAGGGTTCGAACACACACATTTACATGAATTGTACTACCACAAACGTCGGGTGATCGTCGAGCTCATCCCGGCCGATGCGGTACCTCGCTGGTGAGAGATACCTGGCTGGGGAAAATTCTGCAAGCCGACGTGAAGTTCGCCATCCAGCGAGGGAAGATCACCGCCACCTACCGCGATTAAACCATGCGCTGCAGTTCCGCGACTATTGATTCTAGTGGTTCATGTGTCCGGAAATACTAATCACTCTAGACGCCGCTCTGAGACACAAGGGTTTCTTGTAACATTGACTCATCGTGCAAGCTTATGCCTTTTCTTATAACTACCAACCGGAAAGCATAGAAATTTATAAACATCAGGTTAGGCTTTTTGAAGTCGATTTCACCCATTTTAGCTTTTGATCATTTTTCTAATCATATTTGTACCAGGCTGAACAATAATTACAATAAATAATAACTTTAAATTTCTAACTCTTAATATTCAATACTTTTTACTTCTAAATTTGAGCAAAGTTCTTCCTAAAAGGGCATATAAAATTTAAGAATGATTTTTCAACTACTGAAATATTCCCTTGAAAATTAGTATCCAAATAAAAAATCCACTATTAGATTAACTTTTATTTATATTTTATTAACCACTGACAGATTAACCATTAACTATTGCAATGAAGAATCATGTGCAATCCCAAAATATCTTATATGACGAACAACCTATTGTCTGTCAATGCACATTTGAAATGAGAAAAGGTTGAATCAGTGCTACATGAAGTCAGTGGTGCACACTCCATAGATGCCTTAGATGCCACAGCTTGGTCTCCATGGTAATATCTCAGATAATTCTTCTACTAGAACAACTTCATTTGTGTCTTTACAAAATACCTATATCTTTGCAAAACCTGAATTTGAATTTTTGAGAGCTTTGTCACATCCCTTACAGTCCTTTCTTCCTTCCATGAAACATCTTAAATGATGTTCATCATTTCACTTAGTAGAAGAAATGATTCTTCTACTAATTAAACTACCTTCTAATTTTTAGCAGGACATATGTATTAATCTAATTAGTAGCAATAGAAACAGCAAAGTTGAAAGTTCAGTTCAGGCCACTGTAAAATACTGATCAACCCACATAAAAAATGAGTTTTCTCAAGTCAACTTTGCATTATTTAAAATTTTTAAATTCTAATTAAGCCCACATTAGGATCTTAACACATTTTAGTCATTTTTAGGATCTAAGGGATTCGTGTATTAAGCTCAGAAATGATTAAAATGAATTTTATGTTAAAATACTGATGTTGAAAAGTGAGGAATAAATTGGTTAACAGTGATGAATTCAGCCCTGACTTAGAATTGAAGAAGAAATTTTTCTAGTACATTCTACTTATTGATCTTCATGGGTAGATTGTATCGTCTCCCCTCATGCTATGCTAATGTACATTATATTATTGTAAGTTATGATGGGTACCAATTTTCTAAGAAGGCAACCACATCCAAAATTAGATCCCAATTACACAAAAGTTTATTGGTTTCATAATTTAAAAAAAATTTAGTTCAAATGAAAGTCACCATTGAAAGTTGCAAAACACAGGTTGTGACTTACCCAACACAAGAATGTTGATTTTTATTCTCTGTAGTAACTAACTGAATCCTATGTTGTACCCCAGCATCAATAGGAGAGCTGTAAATTCAGCAATAGTGGACAATGATGAACTTGTTACTTTTAAAGAGAGATTTTTGAAATTGACACATGGAATTAACACAATTGTTATAAATTTTTTGACCAGGAAGGAGATCTATTAGGATGAAATTTGATATACTACATTTTATTTCCATTTTACCTCTGGTTGTGCCTGAAAACCATCAATTACCTTTCAATTTAAAAAAAAAAAAATGGTTTAATACTAGTATTTTCTTATTCTGGTATTAACTTTACTTGCGTGGTGATCTGACACAACCTAAATATTGGTTTGTTGAGAAAATAATCTAAATGGCAATTAGGTAAATTTGATTATCAATACACATCAGATCTGTTTGTTTCCTAATTTTCAAATTTCCTGAAGAGGAACATGGATTTTGAAATGTATATTGCAATACTAAAATTCATTAATATGCAACTACTATAACTGACTAAGGAGCCTTAACATTTTGTAAATGAAATTATAACAAAATGTGCACCTTTACTTTTGATTTTTTAATTTATTTATTTTTTGATATGAACATATGGGGAGTCTCATATCTTCTTGTAATGATTAACTATTTTCAAGGGACAAATTCTGTCATTAATACAGACTCCATGACAGCAATTAATGTTGAAAGTGTCATTGAAGTTTCCACACCCTAGTTGCATTGAGAAATATCCTCATGTGTATTTAATTAGATGAATTACAGGTCATAATAGTTTATTTTTTGGGTTAATTTTAGTTTATAGGTTTCCAAGTTGTATTTCAGTGATTCATAATTTTATTCATAGACATAAAATATTCTAATTAAGTCCCTGAAGGAAGTAGGATGAGAAAGGAAAAGTAAGCTGTGAAATTTACATTGTATTTTAAAGGGGCTCAGTGGGTTTTAAGGTCAAATTGGTGGGTAATGAAGGGGTAAATTAAGTATTAAAGAGTTTTTCAATATTTACTTTTAAAACTGACAAACATAACCAAGGACCAGAGACAGTTGCACTACATTAATTTAAACATTATAATAATTGGTTGAATGTTTCTGAGTAACCATATTTAAATATATACAATTTATTAAGATTCTCCAGTACCAGAATTTAATTTATGTTCTCATGTCTTGTTTATAAAATTATCTATAAAATTGATTTTTTAAAAATTATTTATGTAGAGGCCAGGTAGTGAGAAAACTTCAAATGTAACACAATAATTTGTTTTATACAAGTGTTGAGTTTTTTTTATCATTAAAAGAATATAATTGAATATTAAGTTTCATATTGAAATACTCCTGCTGTCTTCTTCTTTAAATAAATAATACATATTTTTGGATGGAAAGTCTCATTAAAATTTGATTGTTACCTTAAGAAATAATAATTATTAGCATATTGTGTGACTGCATATGAGAATTCACGTATATATATGATGCACATTATAGTAGGTTTTTGTCTTTAGATGTTCACATTACATGAATGGGATTGCACACATTCCTACATGACCACCACGCTTTTCTACCCTAGTGTTGATGGATTCAAAGATATTGAATTTATCCATGATTAATTATGTTACGCAGATAAGAAACTACTCAGATTTTGCATGGTAACTAATCTACACATTTTAATTATCAGTATTATTATGAAACTAACTATAATTTAGTATTTTTACCTAAGCACATATTTAATGAAAACAATGTGTGATACATAGTTCACAGTTTACATGAGGATGAAATAAGGAAACTTAATCTTAATATTAGGAGGTGACATTATGTATTTAATAAGCATTCAAAAAGTATTACCATTGAACATTTTGAATGCTCATTGTTGAAAGAAAGGTACATTTTGACTTCAAACACATACGTAATAGAATGATCATTTCTTCCTATCAGGATTGGTAACTTCTATTACTATCTGAAATTTGGATTTATAAATTGTTTAACCCTGCTGAACCCTGGGTATATTTTTTCTCAGAAATTATCATTTGTCTCATTATTTAAAAAAGTGTGATGTGGCAAAATGTATGATGCAATGAATGAAGTATTGCTGGATCTCTTTCATCTCTCCATTGTTAATTTTCTTGAAATTTGACACAGGAAAAAACCATTACTGTTGTTGGCACATTTGTACCACAATTTGCACTTTCTACATTCCATTTTAAATTTTTAAAATCTGATATTAAGGAAAATTACTGTAGTTTTGATCATTAACTTATAATTTCTATTATCAGTACAGGAACACGGACAAAAATGTATCATTGTCAAAATGTTTATCACTCAAAAATGCAATACCTCCTACATAGGGCATTTACGCTTCTCTTTATAAGTTGTGTTACACAGTGTGACACGAACACTAAGAGATATGACAAGTCAATAAACATTTTGAAGCATTTATGCAGTCTCTTGGGTCATGGTTTTATTGCACTTACTAGTTTATTCCACACAATGATGTTTTGAAATTTGCCAGATTGTTATATGCAATAAAGAAGAGCACAATGATATTGCCTTATAGAAATTAAATAATACTGAAGGATTTAATAGATCTTATTAATGCATGGTTTTGTAGGGCAGATGAATTGTGTATGGTGGAATTATAAGAGCATTGGAAATCCTTCAACAATCAATCTCTGGAAATTTCATAAAATTTACTTAAAGAGAGGTTCACTGACAACAATTGCAAAATTCTAAAGGAAACATAACGTTATTTAAAAGAGAATCATTGAGTTACTCTGTTTCAATCAAACATTTTCTAAAATCAGTGTTAATTACAAATATGTCCTAACGCAACATGAAAGTCACTGAAAAATGTGAAGTTACAATTATTCGTGTTGTAAAGTAGAATTCAAATAATAAAAATGTTCAACAGACATTTATGATGAAGTTTTTGTTTGTAATGCTCATAAAATATTAAAAACAAATGTTTTCTGGTTGTCTCTGACATATTTCTTTTCTTACATGTATGCAGTTTTTAATATTATTTTGTGCTAATTTTTTATAAATTTAATAGTTATAGATTTGTTTCCCTTTATCAGATATTTGTGGTTGGAAATAGTTTGATTATATCATACTTTTTTCCATCCCCAAGAAATTGCTGATTGTCTTGAAGAGTTACACAGTATGTTTTTTTTGTTTTTTTTGCATATTATTGTACAAGTAGAACTACTATCATTCCATGTACAAGTACTAAATTCTTTACTATTCACAGAGTGACGACTCATTTTTCAGATGCCAGTATTGTCACTACAATGCGTTTGACAGTACTGCAATATTAATTAACTACAAGAAAGCTCAATAATGCATGTTGAAGGAAATGCAAGCAAGGAACTGGAATGAAGTGAAGCAATGAAAGTAATATAAAAGATTTTATTCTTGAAATGGAATTTGTTCATAAATTCCATTTCAATACTTAAAGAGAGAATAAAATTCTTTGCATATACACAATATAATTCTTAGTCAATGTTAAAAAATTGTTGACCAATTTAAAGTTCTGAGAAATGTTATCATTTTGATCTTGCTAAATTTATCACTTTATACTTATAGGCTACCGGCAAGAAAATATACAGCCAATGATACATACATAGAAATGCCTTGTAATTCTTATACAAGGCTCCCAAGTTAAATGAAGATGTCATTGGAATAAATATTTTCAATTTAGTACAAAAACCTCATTGCTTCACTTCCACTTTGGCATATTGAGCTTTGAATTTTTGTGACAGTTATAGTTACTAAATTCCTGAGCCACAATTCCATACAGAAAATAAAATGAAACACAAAATACACAGCACAACATCGCAGACCAATTGCCAGTAAGAAAATAGTAAGGGTATTCTGGCTACAAAAAAGATATTGGACAAATATGATCAAATTCACAGTTGAAAGTATTTTGATGATGAAAAGGAAAAGAAGAGAGATTAAAAGATATTGAGAATAAATGCCATATACTGTGTGACAAACATCATGTGTGGTTAGTCTTTACTCTTTGGAAGACATGAATGTTCGTATGACCCTGACTGATGTCACCAGTTACAGCTTATTTATATTGAAATATAAAGATGAAACGCATGCTTGTAAGATGTTAAAAATTTCTGTATTTTTTATTGCAGTTATACTTTTGGATCTGAGGAAACAATTTACAGTTATTTGACCTGTCTTTTGTATTCCATACTTATTAAAATGTCTATTTATTGTTTAATGTCATAACAAACAATATTTTTATTTGAAATGTAATACTGCAATAAATAATTTCATCTACACTTACAATCCTGTTAACAAACGCATACCTGTATGATTATGAATCACAGTTTCATGTATAAAGCTCATGCTTTGCACCTTGATGTAATTTTAACATTTATCTGACATACTTTACATATACATCAATGATGCAACATTAGGGCAATTAGATTTGCCCTACCAAGTGAGCCTACATTGACCTGTATACTAAGAGTAGATTTCGTCTCACATGAGGCAGGTATTTGACATTTTAAGGTGATCATTCATTTTTTTCATTAAATTCTTAGAAAAGTAATTCTCAAGAACAAGGATGGATAATAGCAAAAATCAAATCTTTTCAACAAAAATAATTCTGAGGAAAAAACAAAAATCACCGACGAAAAATAGTCTCCATGAAATAATTTTATACATACATATTGTATGTAGACTACAAAAAATTTTTACAAGTCCATAGGATAATTTTCTGATCTTCATTTTTAACTGAGCACGAATCAGGTGTGTTTACGTGTTCGTAACATTTTGATTTCCTGTCTAGCTTTGTACCTGCGAGTTACATTTCATAGGTGTTTTGTTTTCATTAGGACAACTTGGTGAATACAAAGCAACTACGGCATCTACCACAGTGTTATCTATGTACTTCTAAAACGTGCACTCACAATGATACCAAATGAAAATAATGTAATTTTGCTTGGCCTTCTACACACACTTCGAGTCATACCAGTTCTTGCTTCTAGTGAGAAGAGCAGCCAGCTGTGTTTGCCATACATTTTCATAAGTCTGGAAGAGAAGGCATTTTTACTTACTCTGGATGTGTCAACATCATTTTTTGATGGAATGTTCGTACACATTGATTTCCTTAGTATTATCTTGAGCACTCTCATGATACTGAAGTGAATGTTTCTATGTTATGGTCTGTAAGCACATTTTCTCTCAACAGTAGACACAGATACTTTGCAACTCTGTGTTATAAAAGTTGATGGGTAAAACTAGGGCCAAAGAATCCATTAGGCCTATTCCTGCATCTGTTCACAATAACATATTATATTGACACTAAGTAACAAAGAAAAACAACGTTTAAATTGTTGTCATTATGTCTATCGTTGGTATTTGCCTTCATATTATAATATTCTCATTCTAACAATTAAAGATGATACTGGCTGTGAGTGTAAAACTCTGATTGTTTCATCTTCCACCTGTGGACTATCAGCAGCACTGAACACAGTGAATAGAGTTCACTTTCCACGATAAATCTCAATGATGCGGTCCTGATCCACATACTCAAATATGTGAGGAGCATCCATCAAGATACCAATAGTACCTGCTGTTGTCACCAAAAAGAAGATGTACAGCTGCAGCCGATCAATCACCATGGCTACATATTTCCAGTCTTCTCTTATCTGTTCACAAAGAACAAAAAATTAAAAACAATAAAACTTTAAATTTATATAATATCTACATGTGAACAATATATTACAAGTGTAATCATAAAAGTGTTTGCCTTAAAATAAATGAATGTCATTAAATAGATGTTCGATTCCTTCAAGTTTTCGGGATTTTATTTGTGTGTGTAAATTGTGATGAATAATGATTATAAATGCATTTTATTATGGAATTATAACAAGAAGTATAAAAAAAAGAAAATATATATTATTTGCAATTTCTTATTACAATTGACTGATCTAATAATACTTGTGCTATGTTACTTATCTTTGTAGGCAGAAAAAGATTGGGCATTAAAAAGCCAATGCAGACAATTCTGGGCCCAGAGCAATGCTGAAACTCTGCCCACTCCCCTCACACCAAACATATTTTAAATGTGAAAGTTGTATGAAAGTGAAGTTGTAAGAAACTATACGAGTTATTTTATTGCAAAAAATAACAAAAATTACAATTTAAGCCACAAAAAGTTTTTGGAAATATATTTAAAATAATAGTTTTAAGTTAAAGTATTAAGTGATCAAATAATACAATTTTCACAGTGATTTAAAACACTAAAAACATTTGTTGTGTTTAGTTGGTGTGTAATAAAATCACTGTTTAAATACATGAAATACTAAATATGAATTTCAGTAGAACCTATTTTAATGTTAGCATCATTTAATTCATTTCATAGAGAACTACATTATAAGTAATGACTACAATTAGTTACTATTTAAGGTAAAAGATTAATTGAAAATTTTATGAAGTATCAGACTACTGCAACCGCTTATAAAATTAAAATAATGAGTTTCTCAAGTTCTTATTTCTTTTTCAAGTTTTTAATAATTTTTTTCCATCAGTGCCATTATCAGGCCCCTTCACTTGCAGGGCCCCGAGTGATCACCCGATCTGCCCATGTGCAGCCACTGTTATCATGTTATCAGCAATATATAAATATGACAAAATCATGCTACACAGTTGAAGGATATATTTGATGCAGAAGATCAGATCTAAAATTAAGGTTGGTAGATAAATCTTTATTTACCACAACAACAACAACCCCCCCCCCCCCAAAAAAAATTATTTTATACTCTATTAAGATAAGAGATTAAGAGTTGTGAACAATAGAATGAACTGATCTAATATAACTGATATGATAAGAGAGTTCTTTAAAAAAAAAGTTTTTGAATTGTCATTTCAACATAAAAAATATAGATATTTTACAAACCTATTCAATGATTCAGAAGACAGACAGTACATATGCATGTATTAACTTGGGTTTTTGGTCTAAATGAAATTTCTTGATGTTGTTCAACAAAAACCATGCTATTCAATTACAGAATGGAAGGATCATTTAAAAAGATTGATCACTTAAAAGTGCATTAGAAATTAGATACAGTGAAACTTCTTTATAACGTTCCTCTATATAATGTTTTCCTCTATGTTACGTTCTTTTTTTCCTGTCCCGATCAAAGGACCACAGTCTTCCTCTGTACTCTGTTTTCCTCTACATAGGGTTCAAAATTCATGGTCCCTTAAAAAAATGTTACTTAGAGGTTTCACTGTACTCTCAGGAGTATTTTGGCCTTCTGAAATATGTGGTTTTGAACTGAGTCTGTCAATAGAGTACATCTTATGATTATTTTAACACTCAGAGAGGCAGTTTTTTGGGTTGTCCCCCATTGTCTTCGGATAATATTGATACATGTGGCCCAAGGGATGTTTTTGTCTCTCTCTGCAAACAATTGTGTACAAATATGTTACACACTTTTTTCTCGAGAAGACAAAGAATTTATAAAAATGTTGTACATGGCATTCAAAGTATTAAGAAAATCTCCAAACTTTGAATGCCATTATAGCAGAAAGCTTTCCAGTCATTTTGAATTTGTGACAGTGTGGAAAGGGGTATAGAATTCACATCAAACAGCAAGGATGCCAGTATTACCTTTGGCATCAAAAAATGACACATCTGCAACTACAAATTTTATGTGTTAAAAGAGGGTATTATTATGAAGTTGCTAAGTGATAAGGCAGTGCATACTGAAGAGTTATGGGTACCAAAGCTTAAAATATATTAAAAAAGATGGGTATTAAAAATGCACTAAGGAATTTAATGTGAATCTCTGATGAAAAACATTATTAAATCTTCCGCAATGTTCATGCAGTGATTCTTATCTTGGGATCTTGAGGTACCCTGAGGTACCAAGAAAACTTTCTACTGTTTCTGTGAAATGCACAAGAAAAAAAAAATTAAATTAATAATATAAAAATTTCATACTTGTTTATGAATCGTTGTTATGACAAAACCTAAATTGCAGAGGAACCTAAATATTCTTTTGAATCTCAAGGGGAAAATAAAAGAATTATTGAATGTTTTCGTATATTAAGGTTCTCAATTTGAAATGTATTATTATATTCAGGTGTTGATGACTCACAAAGCAAACTTTCGCTATTCATTAGAACAACATTAGCTATTAATTACAAATGTGTCTAATTTACATAAATCACCAAACACATTGTACAAAACAGCTATGCAATTTTTTTTTTACATTGACAGCACTTCGAAACGCTCTATCAAAAAAGCAATAACAAAAAATAATGTCTTCCTCCAAGATACTGTGAGATATGAAAAGAGAGATCAAGAAAGGGTGACTGAAAGATTGGGAAAAGTCAGGTTGACTAAAGAGTATTAAGGTTAAAAGTATTGATACATCATGATTTAATAAAATAAAATTGTGTAAATTCTTTGTGTGTATTCAGCGATTTGTATTTTAAGAAATGAATTGTTGACTTACAGAAATAAATTGTGAAACTAGATTCATTTCAAAAGTAATTCTTAATTAGACGGCACCTAATAATTTCCACTAATTTCCAAATAATTTTCAAGTAATTTCTCTGTTATATATAGTGTCAACCATAACTGACACCTAAGATAGTTTCTTTGAAATATAAAAATATATGAATATTTCTTGTATGTTTACTCATTAAAAATGAAATTCATACTCTTTAACACTAATATTTAAAACATTTGTCATTTAATAGATTTACCTTTACAGTAGGTTTTAGTGTTGTGAAGGACCTCTAAACCACGGCAACCCTCTACTCCTATCTTACACTGCATAATGTTGAAAATGATTTATGAATATTTAGAGTATTAGTAATTAGGGTCAAGTGGATGCACAGACTTCATATGATGACAGTTTTTTCTTTCTTAAATTTCTACTTTTAAGCATATATTTCATGAAAAAATGCAATTTAAAATGTAGAATTGAGAATTACAAAAAGTGATCTTAAAATTAAATAAATTTTTAACATTTATTTAGTCTTGTGTTTAGGCAATGTCTTTACATAGCATTTGCCGTTAAATGAAGACATGCTAATCAAAAAAGCGAATGAGAATACACTCAAATAAACAAAACTCAAAATATACTTTTTTAATTACAAATGTTGTTTTTTATTTTGAAGTCAGTTTACAATTTTTATAAAACTACATTTTTATTTTGGCTTTCGTTAAAAATCAATTAACACATTACACTTGCCTTCCTCCCTTTCTCTTTCTCTCTTTGTTCCGTAACAAAGAGGTTATGTAAGCTTTTGTGTAGTTTTTGAAAATTCATAGGTTTTAAAGAAAATAGCACTTTTGCCACACAAGTTAGTGGATTGTTCTCAATATGAACAAAAAGATTGAAGAAAAATTATAGTCATTGTTGAGAAAATCATGTTCACAGATTTTTGGATATTTGACAAGATTTGACTGTAAAGTACACAAAAACTTATTAACTTATATTTAAAAAAACTGTGCATAAAATTATTAAAGTACTAATATTAACAAATTGTTTATATTAGGCAAAACTTTCTAACTAATAATGAAGGAGTTGGGCAGTTTTGAAAAAGTTTTACTATTGAAATTGTTGGAAATTATGAGATTTTAATGAAAACAGGATTTTCATTAAATATAGTTATTGCTAAACATTATCTTCATGTTTATACACCCACTTTGATCTATTGGAGTAAGTATGAAAAGAAGAAATATGGAGCTGCTTTTGTTAAAATTTTGAAAATGGAGCTCAGAGTTCCTTATAAAAGTAAAATATCCATTTCCAATGAGCAGGCTCTACAATTAAGCTAGAGTTATCAGAAAATAAGAATTTAGTACTAAATTTTACTTGTGATTTAGGCATCAGTGTTGATAGTATCATTAAAGTATTTATCAATTCTTTATTTATTATGACTAGGTGAATATGTATGAAAATTACAAACATTTGTGCATGTAAAGGATTCTGAATTAGTGTACTTTTTTTAACAAATATTCAATCCTTAAATCAGAATTTACAGATTTAAATAAATTATTTTGAACAGAATGAGATTTTAAACAATAACTGATTTTTTTGTATTGTTTTAGCGCATTATTTTGAATTAACATCAGTGATGCAATCATCTAGATTCTTCGTCTCCTGCTTTGGTGGGAAACACAGTGGTAACTGGTCTTGTGATCTCAACCACCCTCAGCGCAAAGTCCTTTGGAAGTCAAATATACTGTTAACAATGTGCTTTTCACAAATACAAATGTAAATATAGAGTAGAGTACTTTTCTCTGAAATGCTAAACTTGGAATTAAATGCCTAAAAGACCTCATTTTTTAGCAAAGGGTTCAGAAAAATGGAACTTGTCCCTGTGGACACAAAAAATCTGGTTTTTAGGCTCTAAAAACATATTGTATTTGAGTTTTGCATGACAGTAGTGTATTGGAGTGTGTTAAGGGGTTGCATTTGTGCAGTAAATATTTTATTTGATTTAATATATTTGTAACATATTTTATATATAAAGTATAGCTTTTTGCTCTTCTTATCCATATAATATTTAACTATGCCAAAGCTCACGTTTACTATGCTCTCTCCACCCAAGGCATCATATTGACTTGTCATACATGATTGTAATTGTATATGTGACTCAATAAATATTATTATTATTATTATTATTATGCAACAACTACCTCCATGCACACAATATGCTTAAAAATGAGTACAAATTTTTCTCTTTACATATTAATATATAGTATCTGCAGACCTCACTATCAGAATATTGTTAAATTTCAGTAGTACTAGTGGAAGCTATGGCTTGAATCAAAAGGAGTGAGCAAGGAAACCGTAGACCTGAAATTTTTATAAGCCTTATAGCCTTTTGAAATAAACATTTAATTTTTGTAAATTTAAGGGTAGGATTAAAAGTAATGAGAAATTATTTTTCTCTCTGAAATTAATTTATTGACAGAAGTATTTACATTTACACACCTTCAATATAATTGCCTCTGTTAGTAATGACTAGGGAGTGGATTTCTATGATTTTGCATATTTTTACATGTTGCTTCAGGGCATAGCTAAGTGAAATTTCTTGATATTTGGTTAGAATTGGATGCTATATAGATTAATATGTTAGTACATATTTGTGTAAATTTTGGCCTATTTTTCCTCTTGGTGCACATTTGTGTAATTATAAGTGTATATTTTGCATAAATCGTTGAAATAGAGACTTATCTCTTACTCATTTCATCTTTTCATATATTATATTTATTTGTGTGCCTGTGGGTGTTCATTGATTAGAAGAAGCATGTCACACATACGTTTTTTTCTCTACAGATGATAAAATACTTGTGCAAATGTAGGATAACAGCCTTGATATCATATTTTTTAAACCAGGTATAAGAAATAGATGAAAACAAGCTAAGGTGAATATTTACTACAATTATTTCTTCTGAAAAGTAAGATAGATTATATTGGGTTTGCACAAAAATATTTCTTTTCATTCCAAGCATGCTTCTCCTGAATTTTATGAAGAAAGGTTTATACAGGAAATGAAATATTGTTAATTCTAATTGCATATTAAAGTCAACATTTAAGAGTTTTTTGGTCATAAATGCTTATTTTTAATATTTGAAAATTTTTTAGGGCATAAAAATCCTCTCCCTATTAATGACCTTTTTCCAAATGTTTAGGGAAGGCATTGAAGACCATCTGCATGCTCTGATGATGTCCCATAGTAACCCCCCTGTAGTCTGAATTATTTCTGGTGTTGTACTGAGTACTAGTACTGTACTGGGTTCTTCGCGGTGGTTCTTTAATTTTTCTGAAGACATTATACTCACAGGGACTCATATCGGGTAAGTAAGATGGATGTTCCAGAGTTCCTGACAGAGTACTGTTCCTGCTCGCTGCACACACTCGTCTAATAGTCCTTCCTTTTGTCACAACAGATGGCAACCTATCGATTAACTTGCTTTAAGTTACAGCAATATTCTCATTACTTTTATATCCAACCTATGTATGTTAAATTTCTAATAAAAAAAAAATGTTTAGCTGCATTTTAAAAGATGTTGTGGTGATGAAAAATGCATTAACACCTTTGTTTATCTATATGTTGTTTCCATGTACATGCGTGTGTGTTAGTGTTAATGTCTTTATTATCTAGGGAGAAGACTTGAAAAAAATTGACATTTAACTTAGTTGTGAATGTCAACACTCTTGGTGAAGTTATTATTTGTTGACTCACTATTTTTCAATAATTAAAATTAACTATTGTATTTACTTTTTTTGTTTCTAATTTTTTAGTGCATATTGCCAAACAATGCAATACAACTGCACATTTTGAATGAACTTATATTTTCAAGTAATGAAATTATACTTTTGAAATGGTGTTGAACGGACTTGAAATTGTTGAACATTTGTAATTTGTAAGCCAATGAGTTAATCAATTCACCCAATATTTCTGAGTGATTATTGAGTGTGTTTTGGCAACATGCCATTTCAAACATCATGTAAAATCTATTATGAAACACAAGGAATAAAATACATGAAAAATTCTTAATTTTCCAAAAACTATGAAAAATTTGGAGATGGTACATTTTGTACCTAGAGTGTAATGGATGAATCAGAGAGAGAGAATTTGTCTTGAGAATTTTAAATTTGTCTTGAAAGTTGGTTGATTTATTGCCAATTTTCCACAGAAATCCATAAAAATTCACTTATGAAATAAAAATAGATTGAAGCCTGTTAAAATGTATGAAACCATTCCAAACAAATATGGCCTAGACAGAGTTAATCCATCATACAACTGTTCAAAAATACACCCCACAATCATTGACAGAAAATTTATCTACAAGTTTAATATATCATATGAAAGTAAGAGTGTTTAATGGATAAGAGGGCCTAGAAATGAAGTTGGTATCTCTTGTTTTATGCTATACATGTCTACAAGCCTTTAAGGCAAAATAAAAATTATTTAAATTGAGGAATATTTCAGGAGTTGTGGGTAAGATAATGGTAACCTGCATGAAACTGATTTTGAATAAACTGCAAGGCTATCAATATTCATTCTTGATTTTTTTCATAATTTAATTTTAAGAATCACTTCGCTCCATTCTTTTCAAAAATATATCCCAATATCAAAAATATTGATGCACAGTACATCTCAGGCACTTTTCATAACATTTCTCATCATTCATAAATTGTAAGTTACTGTGTTTTGCTCACAATTTCTTGTTTGTGAAAGTTATTGTAGAATGAACGTTAAAAAAAATATACACAATGAATTATATAACCTCCTTCTGAAGTCAGTTCAAAAGGTGAAATGTTTTGGTCAAATATGTCATCTTTGCCTTTGGTATTGTTTTATTTTCCTATAAAAATTTAAAGAACTGATATTTTTCTATGAGTGCAATAGATTTGCTAAGAACATTTTCAGCTGAACCATGCAAAAGCCGTACCATAAAACCATAGCTAACAAAATTCTTTGGTCATATTTAGACAGGACAAGGAGTATGCACAAACATGCAGAAAATTAATTTGAGCGTTAATGGATAAAAAATGTTTGAAGTCTCTCTTCAAATAATTCGAAGTTTTCTGTGTTTAATTACTTTTTAAAATTATATTTAAAATTAAATCTGTAATATGTGGATATAACATTTTTATTATATGATTTTGAACAAATATTTAAATGGTTGAAGGAATTACTGATGTACCACCTGTGACCAACCCACCTTATCCCACCTTCACTAAATGCCTGTGTTTATGAAAATTTCTAGAAGAAGAAGAAGTTTATAACTATGTGAAAACTTCATGAAATCAATCTCAATATGCAGGAATTCATTTATATTAATGACAAATAAAATTAAGAGAGATTGGAATGATTGTATAGACATGTGTTAACAAAGCTTGTTAATTACACCTTTGGATGCAATGAAATATTGAACAATCTAAATATAGCAGTTTAAGTAATTGATCAAACTTTACAGTGGTTATACTAATGGTTTATGTTTTTTCCATTTTTTACTATTGAATTTACAATATATTATGTTACAAATGGTTTACTGGCAGGACTATTATGACATTGGCCACAAATTTCATGAAAACCTTGATGAAAATTTTGTGATCTTTATGAAGAATTTTATATTAACATATGTTCATAATTCTTATCTAAATGATATAAACTGATAATTTTTATAATTTGTTTGCTAGTTTTGATAGTTTCTGTATTTATTATTTGTCATTTTTCATAAACAACAAAAAAAATATTGCCTGGCATGAGCATTTACATCACTATATAAATAGTTTAGTGTCAGTCAACGTGATATATCAATGTTCTTTAATTTTTATCATAACAAAATTTAAATTTTAATATTAATGAAAAAACAAACTTTTAAAATGAAAAAAACAACAACAAATTTTTCAAAATCACAAACATTTTAGTGAAGTTATTTAAATTTTGTTCATTGCACATACAACTATAATACGCATCATAATGTCTATAGTTTTGGGGCTCAATCAATAAAAAAAACCATGTTTTCAAATTTGTGAGTTGGATCCTTGACCATTAAAGTGCAGATGGCTTACACAATGCATTAGTATACATTTATGTTGTACAATGTTATAAATACTTAATATGCCTATAACAAGAAATGTACATTAGCTTCTGGGTCAATGATCCCCCTCTCAATCAGGTTTTCCTCTAGATTCACTTATCTATTGAGAAAATGCTCCTTGATTAGCTTCTAGAGATAAATGTAGCTTTACTATACGCACGGTTTTTGAACGCTTCATTTTTAGTTAGTTGTGGTAGGAGTAAAGACAGGTCTGTGGGTTACTGTTTGTTAGCAATACTACTCTAGTGGTGCTACCAAAGCACATACTTAATAGCATTATTTCTAACTACTCCGCGATATTATACTTCAACATAAACCTATAAAAGTGTTTTCAATGAGCAAACATTTTTTTTCCGCTCGGAGACCAGAACACAGATCTTCACAGTTTACTCTCCGCCACTCATATCGATACACCTCCGAAGGATACAACTCGGGCCGACGCGACACGTAAAAACGTATGCTCGCTTCAAGAAAAATACATATCCTCAAAAATCAAAATATCCATTTCAAACTCTCAAAGCTTCGAGTTCATTCATATCGATGTGGGAATGATGTATATAAGAGTAAGTTTTGTATAATTCGGGAGCGAAAATGTATAGTTTCCAGATGTTGCTAATATCACTTTGTTTCTTTTATTTATCATTCAACTATTTATGGTTAAAAGGTGGAGAAGATATTCTGGAGCTCAAGAACGCGCATAGATTGTATTTCTTACCTGTACATTTTTTACTTTTCTGTGACAAAATAAATCCAATCCAATCAAATGATCAACTCACAATATGCTAATTTCGTAAAAAGAAATATTGTCTGTGGAGCGCGGTGCTCAGATCAGATATAAAATTGACGTAATATTTAACTATCTGATTAAGCCATCAAGCTTTGATTACACCCATTCATATCTCACCTGTCACGTTAAGATTTCAGT
>BOPP01000107.1:167347-209629 GCA_017312745.1 Gryllus bimaculatus
TCTTTTCTCTCCTCCTCCTCCTCCTCCTCCTTCTTCTTCTTTTTCTTCTTCTTCTTCTTCTTCTTCTTTTTCTTCTTCCTCTTCTTCTCCTCTTCTTCTTCTTACTTTCTTCTTGTGTACTGCCTAGGAGGCGGCAAATTTGTATATTTACTTACCAATTGGAGTGTAAAAATCAAGATACAAAAATGGATTTTTATTTAAATCAGATTTTCTGATTTAAATGTTTAAAAAAATAAAATAATGTTTAGATATATAATTTATAAAAAGATAAAATATAGACACATGCTATTACTGAAAATGTTTGTAGTAGATACTAACTATTAAAATTATTTTTCCGATCGTTGTTATATGTTATAAATTATGTAAGTATGCATTCGGAGTAGAGTAAACGGTCCGTTTGCATATCTGCTGAGGTAATAGTTGCCTACCAACAACATTTTGATAAGTACAGTGCGCCAAGAGTGTCTCTCCGCACCTCGTCGCAGCCTATTAAGAATTGCATTTATGTTGGTAGCAAACAGATCACTGGGAGACATATGAGTGGTACAAAACTACCAGTAACTATCTATTATGATTCTGGTGAGTATCCAATGTACGTTTTCTTTTGTTACAAGCCGTATCTTGTGATACTATCGTAATTTCTGTTGCTTCCAGACAAAGTGCCACTACTGAGAGACTTTCCTGGTGCACTGTAATATCGAGCACACACAACTATTTCTCTATTTATCCACGAAGAAACATACATACATAACAAAAGTTGTCAATGAATTTTATTTTATTCTTCACCTAATCTTCGTTTTTAAGAAGAGTCTTTTCTAAAAAAGAAAGTTATGTAATGCTGCGTTAGAAAACCGCGAATTTTCGGCAGAAAAACTTGTTTCAGGACTCTGATAAACTGGATAAGTGCACTTGTTAAGTTTAGGAAACAAATCTTCTAACACGTGGTGCAGCCAGAATTCATGTTTTATGGGTCTTTGATACCGAAAAGTCGATTGACGGCTTTCCGTCCGCCTGTTTGTCCGTGAACGACAGCAACAAAATTGTTCGGCAGATTTTCTCCAAAATTGATTTTCCTATGGAACAATCTATCAGATGTCATGGCTCCTTGAGATTGATATCGATATTTTAATTTTGGGTGGTATTTTTCATGAAGCCCCTGGGACATTTGAAAAAATGACGAAAAATTGTTGATTTAAATCATATTAATTTTTAACCAATGACGTAAATCAGTGGTTAAATTATTGATTATCCGCGATTAAGTAATGTAATGCATGCTTGTATACTTCAGTATCGACAGGTGACTATATCGTTTGTAGAGATGAGATATTGCTTTTATTGTCTTTAGTAATTCCAATGACGTTACGTTAACGATGATGCAAGTGACATGCGAATATATTATTATACTACAATGGTTACGATTGGCAATCCTATGTCATATAGTTGGTGAAAATGTCAAGAAAGCGAAACTGCGATTTCTTAGTGTTGTTAGTGACGTGGATTATCCTAGTCACATGGGAGCCATTACGTAGTATTTCGTATTAAAGGGAAAGTTAGAGATTTGGTTAGTTGCCAGATTGCGGCAAGTTCATTAAGATATCATAAAGGATACTCATGGGCTTTCCGACTTTGCAACCGCTTGGACTTGGCTCCAGCTTCCGGGACAATGATAAGCAATGTAAACACTCTGATTTAAAATAGAAAGGGTCCTATATTTCCTGGATACCTAGTTGGCCTGAGGATGCATTCGTTAATTATAATTTTCATATGTTTTTATAATCACATGTTTCATGTGCATTTATTAATATCATTGGAAAGGAAAGGGTACGCGTGGAATTTGTTTAATGGTAAAGTGTTTCTGATATCCTATGTTAGGAAGATCGAACGAAAACGACCGATCAGAGCAGCAGACAAAATTTCAAAGTCCTACCGGGTAGGCAATGCATTTCAATCTCATTGGTCATTGTTTAAATCAATCTTAGGTGATCGCTCAGACAGCACTAAACTACGAACGCCAACCGCGGAATCATCAGATTTCATTTGGATTCAAAAAGTATTGTGCAGACAAAAGAAAAATTTAATTCACGTACTTTGCTTTCAAACTTGTTCCTTCAGAAGATAAATTCATATGTTTCATACGTCACCTCCTGAGTTACGGAGTTTTATTTTATCACAATAACTATTTTACTCAAGTTCTAAGAGACGGTAAGAAAGCATTGGTTCAAAATTTAATCAATGCCAACTTTCTGCTAGAAAAAAATATCTAATTTTCCCGTCGGTGTAACTCATGCTATGTGCAGATATTTTTTTCAATTGTCAAATAATATTACTCTGTGAATATGTACATTGCATTATTATGTGAAAACAAACAAAAACTATAATTATTAAAGCAATACGAAACGTTTCGGCGAATGTTAACGTGCATAAATAGAAAAGTTTGTTAATACTTTTATTTGAATTTATTACCGTATCGTCTCCTATATTATTTCAGTAGTATACACAACTTCTTCGGCTCTTACACGCAACCTGTTTTTACAAATGAGGTGTCTAAAGAAAGATAATTTCACGTAGACTAATAAATTGCACTTCGTCTTTAAAAATACGAATTTTGTGAAAAATCTAAATATTTATGTCAAGTGCAACCCGCAGCACTCAGCTATATCGATAAATAACTCCTAAACGAAGCATTCTGGGGCCTTAAAAACTAAATTTATGTCACCATAGGCCTCAAAGAGACTTTTTCACTTCGTAACCTACAGGTTGAGATATTCTTGGACATTCTATTAATTTTTTGCTGGTTCGGCATTTATTGATACTACGTACCAATGTCACCTGTATTGATGGTGGCCATCTTTGTGACGTCACGCTTAGAAGGCTTAGATTACTCTGTATTATACTATGTACGCTTCCTGTGTACCGTGGTTTGCGCAGACTGAAGATGTTTATTTGCGTATTTATTAATTCAAGATTCTCTCTTGCAGCAACAACTAGGATGACGGTTAATAGTTGCTTGTCTTCGATGAAGATTATTTCTTATGTGTGTAGTACAACCATTGATTTAACATTTTCCCAGTGCCTACAAAAGCTGTGTACCTAATTATGGAGGTAATTACGATGGAAACAGATCATTCCCATGTTTCAGTTCCACTATGAAATATTAAGGTTTAACATGAGAGAGTTCATATTATTGAGATAAAATATTAAGCCAATTCTCTCTGAAGTAAACTAATACAATTTTCTAATAGTCATGTTTCGCGTCTTTGAATGAAAATGAATGCAACATTCGCAACACTTTTTCTAATATATTAAGTTACTTTTCTTTTGTTTCACTAATATCGAGTGCATCGAACAGTTTTTTGTTATATAATTTTCGCCGGCCTTTAAAAGGAATTTGATTACAAAGGTCCAAACTTAAAATTGGGAAACAACTTCTCCCTATTTTCAGAATTTCAATTACGGTGAATTAGATTATGCAAATTTCAAACTCTGTATTGCCAGTTAGGAGAATTAATTTAGTTTATTTTTTAAACGGACAGTCATTGTAGCCAATATGCTGTAGATTTGTGCCAGTGAACAATGACAGGACCCTTGAAAGTAAAATAAATATAAGTAGACTTACAATGTACACAGTGAACCAGAATAATTTCAACAAACTCATTCATGACCATGTTATAAGAAAAAAAAATAATGCATATGAAAATTACACGCACAAACTTTGGTAAGGTCGGTAAATGCTATCTCTCACAGTGTCCCAAGATAACATTGCATGAAATATGAATACGAAATATGAATACAGAGAACAAACTTGTTTAAGTTACAAAAGGAATTAGCGGAAGCCATCTTGCTTATGTATACACACACCTTCCAAGATCTGCTTACACGCTGAAGGAAAGTCATAAAATTCCTTCTTTTCCGGAGACCGAATTTAGTTTTCAGATTTTATGATAATCGATTTTTTATTTATTTTCTGCAACTCGTATCCATTTGTTATTTACATTGAAATATTATTCTACGAATACTTTACAGCCAACCCGGGCGATACAGTCAGATAAGGCGTGTGCGCAGTGGTAGTCCATGCAAGAAGAGTTGCGGGTTTGAATCCCTCCTGAGAACGGGTGTTGAAGCGTGGTGAACGTTCAACATTGTTACATTTTCCTGCTCTGCCTAGAGTAGGATTCTGGTTCATGTGTCAGATGTACGTTTGTCGTCCGAGGATGGCAACGTGGGACGGGTGGTAACAGGTTGCGTTCGCGCGGGACCTCGTAGGCGCGAGGCTGCGTTCGCTTGTAGCCCTACCTGAGCGCTGCCTTGCTCTCTCCAGCGTTCCCGCGATCTGCGCAATTGTACGCGATAGTACATACTCAACGAAAACGCGCGCTCGCGAACCACTCGTCGGCTAGAATGGGCTCGGCGTTAGACTGGGGTTTAGGAGTGGGTGGGAAAGTGCCGACGTGGCCACGTCTGGAGGTAGCGACAGTGTCTTCCACCAGGAAGTGTATAAGGAATAGGTACACTAATTCACTCTTTGACTAGGATTACGAAATAATTAAAACATAGTAACAAAGTTACCATGTATTATGAGATGCTTGTTTCAGTAAACGTTGAAGTAGTGCATTAGAAGTAAATTTGATAATTTGTGTCATAAAGTATATTTTGAAGACTACAACCAATTGAAATGCGCTTAAAAATATCAAAGTATCTTTAGAATCAGAGAGTCGTAAGAATGCGGGTAACGCCAAAGCATTAAAGAGGAAGCTAGCGATGAACGCAAAGGAAAGTGTGGACATCGAGCTGTTAAGAGTTTGGCTTTGGATTTATGCTTTTCAATTTGTAACGTACGTATATACAGTGACAGCACAAAATCGCAGGTCTAGGGTGATACACAAGCAAGGCAATATATCTTGTCTAAAAATAAATGATACATTTTCAAGGCATGAAGGAGATAGAAGTGACAGTTTCTGCCAACTAGAATGTGATAGGAAATCTCATAAAGTGAAGTTACACTTTCGCAATTTTGAACATAGCGCTTCTGATTGGTAGGCAATCATCACGAGGGACGCGATGTGCCACCGCAAGCCCATTGGCTGAAAGTGGTCATCTCGCTTCCTGCGACCACTCTGAGTCTGATTACAATCACCTTCGATGCCGCCTCTTCCTCCTCGTCACACAGCAGCGACGGCGGGGCGGAGCACGCTCCCCATTTCCCTCCCGGGACGGACCTTACCCCGAGGTCGGCAACGGTTTTCTGCCGGGGCCCTGGATGACGCCGAAGTGTAAGGCACCACGACCGGCAAAGTTATGTGCCGGGGGCACTGTTCTCGAGATCCGTAACGATTTTGTTGTGTTTTTATAAATTTGGATCGTCCGTGACGCCGAGGACGTCTGAATCTTTGGAGATTATTCAGGAGCCGTCCAACATTTAATGATACACTTGAGAGAAAAATAGATGACTCCCAAATTCTATAAGAAAGCAAATCCTGATATCTTTAGTGGCTTGAGGAACACGTGGGAACCTTTTAAATTTCCTAAACATCCTCTCAAATAAACTGTAAGTGAACACTCTTAAGGTTTGAGTTACGAAGGTTGTGGATTCTAATCTTCGTTAATACTCGTAATTGTGTTAAGAGAAAAAAGTTCCATTCAAGAAAGACACGAAATTGAAAGGGATAAAATACAATAAAATTGTTAAGAAATTGATAGAGAAGGCGAGTTCAAAATGTTCCGATATTGATAATAGCAGGAATTCAATAATGTAATGAATTTAAAAAAAACTTCTTTAATGCTAGACTAGTGAATGTTGGACTCTTGGAATCTTGGTGAATGTTGAATTTAAACGTCGTCATTTAATAGAACGAATAAATACAAGAGGAATGTTTAAGGCATATGTAGCTTCAAAGATAATTTAGATTTATTGGTGTCGGGCACTAATTTGTTACTTATTTGTTGTTACGTTTTTAAGCGTATGGAAGTACGCAAACTGTTATTTCTATTACGCACATATTATTTCTATTATTAATATTATATTAATTCTTTTGTGTACTTTTATTTCTTAGATCAAATCTTGGGAGTGAAGTACTAGCAAGAACAATGTAAAAATACTGTTTTTTTTAGAGTTTGTTTGCTGTTTTTTTTTTGCTTCTGCTTTTGTGCAGTGAACTAATGTATGTTATGAAAATGGAGGAAGATGATTTCATTGATTGGTGAGAGAATGAATTTATTCATTTTCTTTTCCCAAAGTTTCGACAGTGTAGCCCCGAACATGTGAAACAACGACGCATCGACTCCCTAGATGCTCACCTTCTTGGCATACATTTTTGTAATTAGCAAAACACTTGATAAATGAAGATGGTTTCAATAGAGTGTCTTGTTCATTTTCTCGGTAGACAACGGAGTTGCCAAGCGCTAGAAGCACACCGCCGATGCTTGTGATGCAGGGCTTGCAAGGGGGGAGCTGGCTTTGGGAAAATAATGATGAGGCAAAAGCTCTGCCCCCAATATATGCCGAAAAATATCGATGCTCACTCTCACATGCTCGTTCGTCAAATGTACGTACGTAATTTTTTTCACTGAATGGGCGGGGAATCCGAAAAATTTGGGTTCGCGGTCGTCAATCAGAGACAAAAAGCCGACGACACTGGAACTGGCTCGTCTCGTGTCGGTAGCTCGTGATTAGTTTTGCGGCATCATATACAACTCGCGTTACAAATAACATCATCTGCGCGAGCACTTGGTGTTGAGATAAGCCAAAGAGAGAACATTTTTGGTCGTTGCTGTTCTCAAAGAGTTCACGGTTCTGAACATAAGCGCTCAACACTTCTCAGCGACTTCTGGCAATACTTTCGTGCCGTGCGGGATGCCTATTATGACGTCATATAACGGCGCTGTCACGCTGAGGCTTTGGTCTATAAAATTTCCAATACATTGTTTCTTTTAAATTTGTTTGTTGTATCACCAGCAATACCGGAAGTGAGGTCTAAAACAAATTAAAAGAGTAAATATTAACTTTATGCTATAAAAATTTAAGGAAGAAAATATAATGAACTACTTATTACATTTTAGCGGCATACTGCTTCCTCAGAAATAACACTGAATACGAGTTTGAGTTAAAACTAGTGAGGCTTCAAAAGCACATACTTCCTCAAAATATTGTTAATGTGACGTGACAATTTCTGTCTTTTACTTCAACTTATTGGAACAATTCTGAAACAGACGAAGCGTGACACATTCATGTATTTCTTAATTCGAACGTATAAACAAAAACTGCTTTCTGCCATTGAATTCAGGTATTCGCGTTCTATATAAATGTACCATCGAAGTCCGATGCGTATTTTAGCCGTAAATAGAGTTATTAGTGTATAATATTACGAACCAGCGACGGACTTCAGTTATCAGTGTGGCGTTGTGAAATCAACAATGAATCGAATGAACTAAATTCGTTTGGCATACACATTTTGCAAATTAGCGTTCTTGATATCACTAGCAACACAATGCAAATGGATAGAAAAATTTTATAATTAAAAGTAATATTCTATCAACCAAAACTACTTGTTTTTACACGAATTAATCATCATTGCCGCACCAACACATACAAAGTGAAATGATTAATTCCTTTTCACATTTAACTCAATTAAATGACGCAATTTAAGCTACACTTAATGCTTAAATAATATTAAATGCAATATTTCTTTTCAATATTCGAATGCCTGCGTCCAAGCATCTCAAATTACATTCACAGAGAGACTGCGCCTCAAATAAAGCTCGGGAAATTCGAATATACCATTTGGATTTTTTTCAGTTTTCGAAAATACAGAGAGTGCACCGAAAATTGAACGAGAACAACTTTTCTACTGTTCGTTGCTACATATGGGAAAACTTCAAAGAAAAAATCTTTGTCGTTTCTGAGAAAATAGTTTAAAATTTAAAAATTGCCTATTTTACTCGCAAAATTACGCAAAGAATACTCATATCATCGGAAAAATGAGCATGAACTTATTGGAAGATCTGTCATGGACACATTTCATTGAAAAAAAACTTTTTATCTTCATAATTGTAGTTAAAGGAAGAAATTTTGAAAATTTGCAATTTTTGAAAAATAAGAGATATTAATGAAAATGAGACCGGACGCGTCCTTTACGCTACGTGAGATTAAAATTTAATAAAACATCGCGTGTCGTTGAGAAAAAAATTGTTGTAAAAAATTAATAATTGCTTATATTTCACGGAAAATTACTCAAAATTTCGAACAAATGTCTTCTTCTTCTTCTTCTTCTTCTACATTTCAGGGATTAGGCAAAATGCCTGTTCCGTCTTCACTTTGCACTTCAGGACCATCTCTTTCTTTCTGGGTCGGCCGATCCTATTTCTTCTTCCTTCGGTTGGTAGTTCATCACTAATTTGTGGAATACGATCTTCCCCTCCGTTCTTTCGATATGGGCGCCATTTTTCTGTTTTTCACGATCCTTTCACCATTTAGTTGTAGTATAATCTAGTTCTTTACGGATGTTTCATTTCTTATCTGGTTTGTTTATGAGCTTTACTTTCGGCTAGAATTCATTTCTGCTGCTTGGGCTTATTTGGTCTCTTTTTTTCATTTCACATTTTCACTTCCATACAGGAAACTGGGAGTACCATTGTCTTTATAAAACTTTCATTTTTGTGTCTTTTCTTGCTTTGTTTCTGTAGTGTTCTGTTTATTAATCCACAATATTGATTGATAATTTATTAGTTTTATTTTCTATGTCTTTATCTGTGTTCATAACTGATGTCAACGAACAGGCTAATTAAAATTTGAAGTCTGGGTCGATCACTGTGTTTGTCAATAACTATTTTCTGCAGCGTATTGGGTATTTTACTGCAATAGGCCATAATTTAGTCTTCGTTTTAGGAATTCGGAGAATTAATCTCTTTTCTTCCCAGTTGATGCAGTGGTGTATACAGATTTTTTGGCAGATTATCTTCACTTTCTTGCAGTATTGTTACGTATTGCACAAAAGTAGAACGTTTTAGGTGTTTTATCTGCTTCACTGTATCCAGAGAACTAGCTATGGCATCTCATTTTTTAATAAGGTATAATATATTTCTGAAAAAAATAAGTTATCCCAGGTAGTAAACTAATATATATATATATATATATAGATATTGATGTGTGATATATATATATTGAATAGTGTTGGGGATGATACATCCTTGTTTAAGTCCCTATTTATTAATATTTCTTCACGTCTCTTTATGCCAGTATTTTATTATATTTTTGTCCTCGTGATACATATTTTTGATGGTTTTTATGAGGTGTTCAGGATAGCACTTTCGTTCATTATGTTCCATAGCTTGTGTTGTCACGCTATCAAAGCTTTCTCGAAGTCAATAAAGGTATATGGGTTTCCGTATTTACTTCTCGTCGTTTTTCTAATATTCTTTTAAGACTAAAAATGTTGTCGTTAGAAGAGCGTCCTTTCCGAAATCCGATTGTTCTTCTTGTAATTTAGCCTCTGCTATAATTTTCAATCGAGCGTTGATAATTTTTTTGCAATACTTTATAAGCGGCATTTCATGAGTCTGATACCCCTGTAGTTTCCACATTCATTTCTTTTACCTTTTTTAAAGAAGATACTCTGTTATTTTCCAGCTATTGGGTGTCTTATATAATTTCAGTATTCGTTGAACAGATGAAGCAGTCTAAATTCGCTTAGGGGGCCTGCATATTTTATGAGTTCCATGTTAACTCCATCAGGACCAATGCTTCCTGTTTTATATACTGTTCAAGGCTTGCTTTAATTCTCCAGGAGATGGAATCCACAGTATTGTTGTAGCGAAGCTCTTCCTCTTAGGTTCAACGTTCAGTACACCAAAGGTTTATACAGTGTTCCTTCCATAGTTCTTCATTGATTATGCGTATACTTGCCAACATCTTTCTCCGTCTGATTTAATGTTTAACGCTTTGTACGCAGAACAAATTGGTCTCCATGTATATCATGTTCGATGGTACTTATAAATCTATCCCATGAGTCATTATGTGCAGATCTTAATATTTGTTTAGCGTTATTCCTTTTTTGTTTATATTCTTTTTTGGCTTCTTGAGTTTTGTTTTGAAGGAGTGTGTCGAAAAAATGTATACGACTTTATTTCAAAACATTGCTTTAAATACTAGATTTTATTAAAGACAAAAATCACTATCTTCATGTCAAAAATCACTATATTTTAGTCGTAGGAAAACGCTGAAAAAAGGTGAATATTTGGAATTTTCGAGAATTGAGGTATTTCATGGAAAATGGGATCAGCACCATTCTATTAAACATTCTTCCACTATTCAAAAACAAAATTTAATAAAAAATTGATCACATTTTTCTGAATAGTTTGAAAATATCCCAAGGGCTTTTTTTTTCAAAGTACCCTCTAAAATTAAAATCTATTTCAAATTCAAGGGCGACATGAGTCCGATCGTTTGAGAAATGTCAGTTTTGGTGACAATACTGCTTACTGTTTAGCAGCTAGCATTGTTCACAGAGAGACGGATGAACACACGTTTTGCCATGAATTTTTTGGTATCAAGGACCCACAAAATATGGATTCTAACTACCCAACGTGTTAGAGCAAGACATTTACTACACATATAGGGACACGATTTATCCACTTTTTCGTTATCAGGACACGGCAATATGAGTTTTTCTGCTAAAACCACGCCTTTTTTGTCCTAACATTACAATACTTTCTCTATTCTGCGTAAAAAGTAGTGAGAAAGAAAAAATGAGAATACATTTGTTGCAGTTGAAACATATTATCTGATATTTTGATCGATTAACAACTTATTATTAAGAATGATCGGTGTTTTGTCAAAACGAATGTTAGTTATACACTGAGGCGACAAACGTCATGGGATAGCAATTTGCAAATATACAGATGGCAGTAGTATCGCGTACAAAAAGTATAAAAAAGCAATCCCTTGACAGAGCTTACATTTGTTCTTAAGTGGTTCTTGTGAAAACGTTTCTGACGTGCATGTCAGCAATTAATAGACTTCGATCGTGGGATGGTTGTTGGAGCGCAACGCATGGAACATTCCAATTCAGAAAGTGTCGGGAAGTTCAATATTCCGAGATCCATAAGTTAAGGAGTGAGTCGAGAATACCTTTTTACAGGCATAACCTCTCACCGCGGACAACAAGTTGGCCGACGGTCTTCTCTTAATGGCTGAGAGCAGCAGCGTTTGCGTCGAGTTATCGAAGCTAACAGACAAGCAACACTGCTGTAACATTGCGATAACCGCAGAAATCAATGCGAGGCGAACGTATTCGTTATGACAGTGCGGCAAAGTTTGACTTAAATGGGCGGTGGCTGGAAACGAGCGACTCGAGTGCCTTTGCTAACAGGACGACATCGCGTGCAGTGCCTTTCCTGGTCTCGTGGGCACATCGATGTCTGTAAAAAACGTGGATTAATCAGATGAGTGCCGATTTCAGTTGGTAAGGGTTGATGGTAGGGTTCGAGTGTGGTGCAGACCCCACGAAGCCATGGACTCAAGTTGTCAACAAGGCACTGTGCAAGCTGGTGGTGGCTCCGTAATGGTATGGGCTGTTTTTGCATGGAATTGACTGTCCTCTGGACCAACTGAACCGATAATTGACTAGGTGTTATGTTCAGCTATTTGGAGGCTTTTTTAAGGCATTCATGTTCCCAAAACAACGACGGAATTTTTAGCTGGTCCACTATTGTTCTCTAATGGTTTGAATTCAAATAATTCAGGGGAATGATTTGGCCACCGAGATTGCATTTATGGGACATAATCAAAATATAATTTCGTGCACAAAATCCTGCACTGGCAACACCGGGAAATGAATCGCATTGTATTATATGACATATTCTGTGCATCACGGAGGCTTTGCATTCAAGTAGGAGGAGAGTACATTTTGAACACTTGTAGAGCCCCTGTTACACGAGGTGAGAGTGGAATTTTTGCCTCTACACGCAAATATGATAAACTCTTCTAAATAGCACTTAAATATTAGTTTTTTCTCTGTCCTTCCTTATTTGTTAGTCAAGTAAGAAATAATAGAAAAATGGATGTAATATTTTATGTAATATGTTTCGCGAAATTTAATGTGATATTTGGGCTAATTTTCTTGCAAAAAATGACCATTGAAAAACCCTTTCTTCAAAAATTTGAATAGAATTTACACTTTTCCTTCTGCAGTCATCATTAACTTAGGGTACTCTATCATGGGGTTCTGTCTAAGCAACGAGGACTGAGTCACATGTATATACATCACATCACGCAATACATTTCTACATTCACAATCCAGACTGGGATCGTTATTAAATTTGTACTTAACTGGTAGTGTGCATCTGCTCACATGTTGCAGCAGTAAGAAGAATTTTCATTGAAAACGTTTTGTGACCGATCACATATTTATATACGCCAGATATTTCACTTCTCAGCCGAACTGAGATACGAACTGACTAGATCAGTGATTTAAGTAGCAGGTTCGAAAGGAAAATCTTGCCACCTGAACGTTTGGCATTCGCGTGAACGGGCCTATTCTATGCGAGTAAACGAACTAGTAGCGGAGACGATGCGTACGGAATTCAGGTCCATCCATTTAATATTGAATCAAAAAAGGCTCATTTTATAAGGGAAAATTAAAATATAAAAGAGGCGTGCTCGACCAGATTTGTGTGACACAATTTTTTAACTCGGTGGTTTCCTCAGAAATATTGTGGAACTCCATAACAGTATTATCCATAATTTTCCTCCCGTTGTATTACACAATTTTTAGATTTTAAAATTTCCCATTTTCATTAAAATCGTATTAAACAACTTATATTTAATAATATTTTCATGTTTGTATTCCAAATTACCCCATTTTTTGCCATTTTACGCGTTGATGTCTACTTTAGAGCTCTAGACCACATATTTCAAACCACTTCATTTTTACCATTTCGTACATAATTTTAACAATATATAACATAATTTTTTATCAGTATGTTAATTATACTTATGTTAAAATTTATATTTCAAAATTCTTCATTTTATACTTCATTTTTTACATTTTATACATCATTTTAACAAAAAACAAAATATTATTTAACGTATATTCAACAAATTCAGCGTTAGACCACGTTTTCTCAATTTTGAAAATTTTTTTTGTTAGCTCTCTAGATCACATTTTAATTCAACGACGTCAATTTATTTAACATAAGAGGTAAGTGAATATTGCACAAGAGATAAGAGAACCCCTGTGCGTATTACGTAGGAGATACGAGAACACGTGTGATTATTGCACAAGAGATAAGGAATTAGAGATTACTACGCATGAGATAAGGAATTAGAAAACGTATATATAAAGATGGGAACAATTCATATATCTTCAGTCGACATCGATACGGGTAAGTTATTTTATAATTTCGTTACTTGAACCTTTTTCATTGCTCGAAATATCCATTTCATAAAACCATAATCCATTTCATAAAACCATGCATACATTGGTACCAATATCTTTTTTCTCCATTTATATTTAAAAAAATAATTTTATTATATTAAAACATAATTATATGATATTAAAATTAAAAGTTATTTTGAATTCTTCCTCTGTTGGAAGTGATATATTAAATTCTTTTTACCATACATGATAAGGAATCCCAGCGTGTTATTAGAAATAGTATTATGAAACGTAGCACATAGTTTCATAGATTTTTTGTACAGAATCTACATTTTTACATCTCTTGTAATTACTTGTGCATTAAAATGTAAAAATTACGTAATATTTAAACATCTCCATTTATAAGATAAAAATAACCGGTTTTGCAACATCTTTATCACTTAAAATTATCATCACCTTTATCACTTTATCACATAATATATGTTTTAACTCTATAATTTAGTTTATAAAAATATTTTAAGAAAATGTTAATATAAATAGAGTTGAACCGAATGCTGGTGTATTCATACTGCAAGAATAATAATTTTACTTGGTATCGATGCGAATAAGAATTTAATTTTCATGATGATATATTTTCATCTGATAAGATATTTGGAAATGGAATAAACATTTATAAAGTTAAAGGAGCATAGAATTATAGCAGTATCTATTAGAGATGTAGTTTAAACAATAATCATCACGATTCAGGAGGTTATATTTAAATTTGATAATTAAAATTAAAAAATACTAAATATCAATTTCATGAAGTATCTTATGTTGATTTACAATCTGTAAAATATGATCCTCTAAAAGTTGGTACCTATAGTTCAGTACCAGATTATGTAAATCTTAAAAAAATGTTGAATAAACATGAATTTTTTTTAAAACAAATAAGTTCAAATGCGAAAAATGAAGATTATAGATGTTTTTGCAGATGCTATTGAAAGTATATTATTTCTAGTATCTCAACATGTTGATAGACTTAATCTATAAGGTATTTCAGATATTATGAATCTTTAAACACGCAATATCCCCTAGATAGTACACCATCAAATATCGAAATATATGAAGAAAGTTTAAAAGTATCTATTAATGTTCATCAAAACATTGATTCTTATATTGATATAAATTATCATAGAGAATATTTAAAAAAAAAGAAAATCATGTTAATATTTTGTTTAAGGATTATTGTGTATATAAGTGCCAATTGTGTAAGCCAAAATATAAGGGTATTATTAAAAGGTCAAATTCATCTTAAACACAGAAGAGACATTATTGTTTAAAGTATAATCAAAATTATGATAATGAAGAGGCTTTAAATGAACACATTGATCAATGTATTCATAATAAAATAAGTATTAAAATACCTAAATAAGTGATAAGAGATTATAAATCTTTTGGTCCTTAGCAATTTCATCCTTATGCTGTAACATGTGTTTTTGAAGTACGTTAAAGAAACTTCTGCAAATCATAATGAATTCAGAATATATTCACGAACATCAACCTAATAGTTTTTGTTTTCGATGTAATGTAATACCTTAATACGAGGATTAATAGCTTATTATTAATTTTTAAACAATATTTAAAACGATCTGAAAATATTGATGAATAAATGCATGCCTTTAATGATGAACTTATAAGAATGGGTCAATATTATGCCAAAGAATATTTGCACCGAGATAAATTACGATGGACAACAGAAATGAGTATATATGATTATGAAAATGTTACACCGTGTCATATTTGTAATGGAAATTTTTTAAGAGCATGAATTAAAAAAAGTAGTTGATCATGATCATATTACTGGAGAAGTGAGAGGTGCTGCGTGTAATGTTATGTAATTTACATTTATGTCTTTCAAAATTTATTCCCACCTTATTTCATAATTTAAAATTTGATTCTATATTATTTTTATGAACATTATCCTAACTTAGCGTAAATTATTCAGAATTATATATTACACCAAATACGTCAAAATATTTAACATTATCTAAAAAAATAGTTGCAGGTCTATCGCTCACTCCATGCCTTATGTGGATATGTAATGAATGTAAAAAACCATATAACTTGTGGGGAAAATTTTGTGATCAAGAAAAACAAAAATACTGAAAGAATCTCCTAAGGTAGATATTATTGAATTTAGATTTATTAATACATATAGATTTTTATATAAAAGTTTAAATAAACAGATAGCATATCGATGTGAAATATTATACTAAACATTTGTCCTTGTTTATCAGTTTTTAGATACAATGTCACTTTATTTCCACATTTTTTATTTTCATTTCTTATATCAGCACGATCTTCCATTAATTCAGTTACTTTTTTATGAATTTTAACATGATGTTAAGCTAGTTTTAATTGTGATACGTCTATTTCTAAAAGGATAATTATTTATAATTTCCTTCTAAATGGACGTTTGTTAGGAAACTGAAGCAAGCTGCATGTAATGCTGAAAATCATAAAAAATAACTGAATTAATGGAAGATTGTTAATATCCTATTGCTTATATAAGAAACGTAAATAAAAAATATAGAAATAATAAAGTGATATTGTACCTAAAAACTGACAAACAAGGTCAAATGTTTAGTGCAATGTTACCTAATCGATATGCTATTTGTTTGGAAGGAAACGATAAAAAAATATTTTACTAAGAATTTGAGATTAGTGTTTAAAGGATTTATGACAGAGGATATTATTGAATTAAGCTTCTTACGTGTTTGAATGTGTAAAATGATATATGAAATGGTAAAATTTACTGATATGTGATCTAGAGTTCTAAAATGAGAATAATTCAAAATTGAGAAAACGTGGTCTAACGTTGAATTCGTTGAATATATGTTAAAATGATATTTCGTTATATATTGTTAAAATGATGTATGAAATGGTAAATATGAAGTGATTTGAAATATGTGGTATATGGTACTGAAATAGACCTCAACGCGTAGAATTGCAAAAATTGGAATATTTTGGGATAAAAATATGAAAATAATAATAAATTTAAGAATTTAATATGATTTTAATGATAAATGGAAAAAATTTAAAAATTTAAAATTGGGGGTGTCAAAATTCTGGTCCAGGAGGCCCTTTTATATACTACTGGTAAATATTCTTACTACATCATTATTTCATTGAATGTATTATTCATGGAATTGGGAGAGAAAATATATAAAATTTGAAGCGTGAAAAGTAGCAGTATATGTATCACCGCATTCTCATACCACATTTTCTTATTTACAGATTTTTTGTATGTCCTGAATTTAATACCATAACTTCCAATAACCTAAATTAAACGGTAATGGAAATGGTACTTATATACAAATATATTGAGCCTGAAATATATACGTCTTTGATCGGGGATGTGGTAATACGGGCAACTATGCATGTCGCTTGTATTCCGGTTCCGAATCTTTAAGTGAGAGCCACGAAAGCAGAATTACCCCACGCAGAGGCTACTATGGAAGAAACGTCGCTCGAGACATCTGATGTCTAGGGCGAGGTTCGACCAATGGACAGTAAGGATTCTTCACAAAGGCATTCGGCCCACACACCAATCGCCCCCTGGTAAGGCATAACGCTCTTCTGATATTTTGTTTTGTTTCGTGCGTAGGCCTTTTCAACGCAGTGCTCCCGAAAAGTGCGAAGCCTTCGATTAAAGCAAGGGTCGCAATTTCTTTCGTTCAGCAGTCAGATCTCGCTTCAAAGTTTATTCTCGAAGACAAGGCCACGTCACGCGCGCCGTCTACTTAGCGGACGTGAGGAGGAGGGAAAACTAGTAGAGCGAAGGCCAGTTGAACTTGTAACGGTTACATTTAGAATATTTCCAAATTGTAGATATACAAAATACCTATAAAGTATATTACGTATCATTAATTCTGATTTGTACAAAGAATGTTGTGTTAATAATTTCATTTTTAAAGAAACACTTGTATAATATCTTTCAAATTCATGTCACCGAACATTAGATTGTATAAATTTAGTTCGTTAATTTTTACTTTTTCTTTGAGCTTATAAAAGTCAAGCATCCTAACTATCTAATTCTAATATCCTAACTATCTAAATCTAACTATATACAACAATCTACCATTTATATAAAAAGCAGTGTAACTTGTTATAAGATTAGTGAATGAAGTTTATGAGGGGTATTTTTTGGCGACCACACAAAATAATCGCAAAAATAATGCTTGATAGTACTGTGAAATATAGGAAGGATCCTCAGGAACCTGTGTATGTAATATACTGATGTTTGTGAAAATTGCAACACCAAGGACACACACTATTAAAATGAAATTTATTCTAAAGATTAGGAATACTACATCATACAAATTATTAGATTTACGAAACTGTATCTGCATTTTGACCTTGTGAAAATTGCAACACCAAGGACACACACTATTACAATGAAATTTATTCTAAAGATTAGGAATACTACATTCTACAAATTATTAGATTTACGAAACTGTATCTGCATTTTGACCTTGTGTATTTAGCACGATGAAGTCGCCACGTGCTGCCATCAGAGCCTCTAGGAGTTGGGGTATGGATTCAAAGAGATCCTAGATATGCTTCTGAGAAACACACACCCACGCGGTTTCTTTCCGTGAGCACAAAGCATCGACAGTAGCTGCCGAAGGACCGGAACGGACAAGTGCCAACCGATCGTATTCCAGACGTTCGACGGGCGACATGTCAGGCGAACGTGCAGACCAGAGAAGCAGTGGAGGCAATCAATCGAGTCAACTTATTTTGTTTTCGCCTTTCACACTCATCATCTTTTCCCTGAGATTATTATTTTTAAGATTTTTTTCTTTTTGGGGTCAAGTTAAAGTCCTGGGTTTATATCTATAAGCTATTGTGGGGATGCTACTCCCTTGTTTGTAGTAAACCTCTGCGTTTTGTGAAGCCCCTCCAGCGACTTCACAGAAGCCGAGTCGGTGCGTGGGTGCACCTGCACCGCGAGGGTCGAGTATTTGCAACATAAGGAGGACATTCCGTCGACAATGTAGGGAATAATTGATAGTTTTGATAATAGTTGCACAAGTCAGTTGATGTGAGCAACTGTCGCGGCAATTATACATTTTCATAAATTAAACATACGTATCATTTAATTTTTCCTTTACATACATAAACTTTTTATCGATATGAATATTTATAGTTTGCAATCAGCGTGAAAAAAATGCAACAAAATTAACATCTTCAGGTAATGGGATTGCATGAATTATTATGAAAGTACACTCTTCACAAATATATTCATGAACGACTTCAATGTGCCGGTTGGGCGGGTCAACAAGAGGTTTGCCAGCAGGCCGCATTGCATGGCCCCGACGGAGCAGGGCGGGCGCAGGGCCGAGGGCGAAATGGCGGTGGAGACGAGGCAGCGCAACGGGACGAGGACGGAGCGCCGGGGATGCCAAGTAACAATCTTTGTCAATTCTGTTTCGTCTCTTTTCCATAATACTCTTGTCTGATAAAAAAACGACTGATGGAAGAGGCTATGCTTCGTTGCAGCTTCTACTAATTGCTCTCCCAACTTATCTTAGGAGAATTTTGCAGCCTCAACACGGGCAAAGCGAGGCCAATGAGCGGGCGTGGGGGCTAGAGAAGCAGGCAGGGACGTGGGCCGAGGAGCGGGGAGAGCGAGCCGAGCGCCGGGGGCGTGCGGGGGCTGCTGTGGTAACCGTGCTCGCAGTGTCGAAGTGAAGCGCCTCGGGGAAGCCGCCGACAGTCGCTATGCGGCAGGCGGTGCGCGAGGGAGGGGGGGGGGCGGGGCGCGCCTGGGAGGGGAGAGCCGAAAGCTGCGCTCGCTGTACGTGTCCCAAGGCAGTTGCTGCTGAGATGGTGTCGAATGGCGTGGGGAAGGCAGGGTACAGTGACTGAGTAAAAATGGAAAATAGAGAATGCCATGGTAAATCGGCAACTAATGGGGGAACAGAACTGTAATAATTATCTACGAAATAAATGTCGATAAATATTGCAATTTGAATGTCAACAAGGCTTTATCCATTTAATAAAAAAATTAATGAACTATAATTTTCGTTTTAATATGAATATTAATTCTGCTAGAGGTGACATACTGATATTGATAAACATTAAGAGGGGCCATGAGTTAATTCTGTTATTACTTACGCCACGAAACTGCTTATTGTTAATAACGGGGCAGGGAGGAACATGTTTTGAAAAACACATCATGTTTTCAAACATAAGGTCTTTCAAAGATTTTATTTAGTACATTTTAACAACACATACAACATTTCAAGAATTAATGATACTAAGTAAAATAATAACGTTAACAATAAGCAAGGTAATTCCAGAAAGGTACATTAAAATAATGAGTGATGTTTTTCTAAATAATATAATGAGTGACAATTTACGAGTGCTAGTAAATAAGCAGTAGAAATGTAATAAATTGAAGTTAGGGTATTATGGAGGTTGCAATAATTCTTCAGTGAAATGAGTTTTCAATCTAGGATTTGGATTAGCTGCGTTACCCAATGAAAGTGTTGTTGCTGTTGATCAAGATAAAAGTGAAGCGTACAAACGAATGGAAAGTTTATTAATCTAGATTTTGAAAGGGGAAATTGATAATTCTTTTTTATTTTCTTATTTAAGATAAACCATATTTACATAATACGATTTACACATTTGACAGTTTTTACTGAACAACATAAGAAATTATTATTAATTAATCATGTCTGAATATGAGTATTAACAGTACATCCGGAAATAGTGTAGGCATACCACATATGTGTATATCCTCCCGTTTCCAAAACCCTTATGAGGTCTATATCACATACCGTGCCGAGGCAATCTATTGGCGGAGGAGGGGGCGCACCCGCACACGCCCTCTTCTGTTCCCAAAATTCAGAAAAAAATCGGAAGAATCGCTTAGAAGGAGTGTATCAGTGATTGATCTGGTAAGAAATAAGATGCTCAACCTTTCTTTAGTAAATTGATTCCAAACTTGACTCGTGCCCTCGTTCGGCGTCGGACTGTACTTCTCTTATGCCATTGGAAGTCTTGGTTGACTGTACACTGGACGTCTAGTTCGTCGTAGAAGATGTACTGCATGAAACTTGATGTAATGGACATAAACACATTCGTTCGAAGTTTACGATACTCGCTTATACCGTAATATTACTTCACACTCGTGTATTAATAATGATCATTGCACCATCGTTTCGTAATATATAATAAACATTTGTTTGGGGTCCATTTTACAATAGTGAAGAAATTATTATTGTTGCGTGAATGTTTGAATTTCAGGAATCTACGCTGAAATAATTTAACTTAAAAACTGTAACTTTATAGATATTATGAAGATGAGCACATACGTGCTCAAAATGTCGAAAGTGAACACGCAAAACGCAGCACTCATGTAATGATGTTAATCACTTCAAACATTGACTTTTTAAAAGTAATTAATTGATAAAAATTATACGATATGTAAACCCAATGGGTCACAAAGAATAGGTTACTTTACAATCACTTGTGTAATGTGAACCTTTTCTACTTTAGAATCTTTGCTAGTTTTTATCCACATACACGATATTGATAAAAGTTAGATGGAAATTGATCTTAATTGAATTTAGGCATAGATGAATAAAGCGTAAAAGAGATATGAAATTACTGTAAAAAGAACATGAATCAAAAACTGGTAAACTCTTACGTAGACACTAAAACTGTAGAAGATTGAATGAATTTTGTAAGAGAGAGTGTCTCGTTGCGTTGTAGAGAGGTGTGTCTTCTTATATACAAAACCTCAAAAAACAAAGACGACACTAATAGTAGTTTATGCAATTAGTTTATAATGTTAAGCTTTATTGCATGAAGACATGTTTTGTAAACGAGCGACTTTAGGAGTAAGTTTTCAAATTTGTACGAATGTAATAAAGCAACATTATAAACGAGTTGTGTACTATATTTTTTTTGTATAAAGCATTATGCATATATAAGAGAATCAAACTTAATTTTGAAAACAAAAACTTCCCTGTGACGACTCGGGTCTTTGACATCGTGCGAGTAAACGGTGGTCGGCTGTTCCGTTTAGCTCTACCTCCCCCCGATTCTCTCGCTACGATTAGCTGAATGTGTGATGACGCAATCATTCGTGATATAAAATCTAATACGTCATCGTTTGTGCCGTAAAATGCCCGATTATGAACGATTTCTTGCAACAGAAAAGGATCTTTTATAATTTCTAAAACAAAAAAAAGTATTTTACTTTTCATTTAGTATAGATTTCTTAATTATTTTACCTAGAAAGTGAGTGAAGTACGTAGACTGCGATTTGGAGACGGAACAAGGCGAAGCCCACCGGGGCAAAGCAAAGCTAGGAAGGGAGAGGTAGGGCGAGGAAATGCGACGCTGACCAAGACGAGAGGGAGGGATGGAAAAAGGAAAATGAGAAAGTGAGTGAGTGATACAGGGAGTGAGTGAGGGAGTGAATGAGAGCTAGTGAGAGAGAGAGTGAGTGAGCGAGCGAGAGAGGGAGCGAGAGGGGAGAGGGAAGGAGGGAGAAAGGGAAGGAGCAAAGAGGTAGGGAAAGCTTGAGAGGGGCAGAAAGTCAGTAGGCGTTCGCCTTGAACACCAAACATGCCTCCGCCCTGGGCAGCGTAAGTGTAGTGGCGGTAGTAGTCAAGAGAGAGAAAAACAGGCAGCGCTGAGGAACAGGGCCGGGAGAATGTGAGGTTGTTGAGGTGAGGCCCGGGACGCTAGCGGCTTGGGGGAGGGGGAGGAGCAGAGGGAGCGAGGTGGGAGGAGAGCTGGCTAGGGGGCGGGGCCGCGGGTCAAAGCGTCCCACTCGTTGGGTCGGCGCTCCCGAAGCTGCAGCACCGTCTCCGCGCCAAGATGAATGGCCGTGACGGGCGGTCACGTGATCGACGGGCGGCGGCACGCGCAGAGGGCCTTGCCCGCCCACCCGCGCCGCGTCCCTCCTTACAGCCTCGATACTCATTTCCTCGTAAGGGAGCGAGAGTGCGTGTGAGTATTGACTCAAGGTGCGTCAACTACTTAAGCTTTGGAAGTGTGTTGTGTCCCGGCAGATGAACATGAGATCCGTCGCCAACCTACATGTCAGGCTTGAAGGGTTCCCCCTTTCATGAATACGATCGTATCGATTCGTATTGTCCAGTGAGGTTTGATCTGTGCCAGAATAAGCTATAAGTCTTCGACTGGTCTACCGGTAATTTTTGATAGTATAATGAATGTGTGTGTACGTGTGTGCTAATGAGTGTGTATGGGAGAGGAAGAAACACAGATGAGAAAGAGAAGATAGCAATCGGTCTATGACCCATTTGTTAATGACTGCATTTTACCCAGATGTGTAGCTAGTTTCCGAAATTCACCATCGTCCGGACACGAAGTCTAAGGCAATGCTATAGGGGTAACAATGCTTCCGCTGAGCTATCGCAGCTGATACAATTCATTTCCATAGGTCATCACATGACCCCTAGTCAGTGACCGCGTCCGTCTCCACCGCTGCTGCATTCGTCGTCCCGGTTTACGTAATCAGCCCTCTGCTCCGCGCTGAGGCGCTGCATCATCCGCAGGTTGCCGCCAGGTACCGAGGAGAGGTCGGGCAACGCTGATATGTGGAGGCGAGGGAGGCGGAGTCTTGAGACACTAATTGTTTTATATCTTACAAATTCCTATAAAAGCATGTTTGTAGAGATCCATACATTCAATGTCATTGGATTCGATAATCATTCTTCAGAAGTTTGGTGGCTTGAGGACTTTTGTCAATTGACAACTGTATAACCCAATGAGATTTTATATTTCAGTAAATTAATGGACTATAATAATTGTTCCCGTTCCTTTCCTTGTGAAAGTATCAACGCATACGCCGAACATTTCGTAGTGTCTCATGAATCTGCCCAGTGGTACACCTAACTGTGCAGCGGTCTACGTCAACGGGATCACAGTGTCAAGAAACAATTACTCAAATTACTATGTTATATAGAAAGTGCGCGCCATTATGTCTGTGTCATTATAAATAAATTAAATAAACTCCTGGTTGCTACAACTTTTATCTTCGACACGAATGAAATATTTTATATCTTTAAATAAAGATGAGCAGATGAAACTGAGTACAACGAGTTTGGTGCTTAACCGTCATCATCTGTCGAAAGCATTAAAATGTTTAATTGTATGAACTAGTTAAATAGCATTTACGTGATTGTTGAAACGAAGAGTTTTTACATCAAAGCATTTCATAGCACTCAAATTAAATATAATTTTTTTGGAAAGATTTTTAAGATTTGAGGATAGATTCTCACTGTTACTATTAATTAGTTTCTATTCATCTTTCACGTATAAAGTTGAGGTAGGGAAAGGAAACGTCAATGGTAACCCTGACTTCCAAAAATTCTGTCATTAAATGCAAACTATCCGAGGCTGAGGCAAACTATCCTGAGCAGAATAGCCCCGAAGAAGGCCACAGCAAGATGGCCGAAACAGTACAATTGACTGAGACGCGGCTCATCCCGGATAGCCAAGAATGCATATCCGAGGCTACTAGTTTCTCGCGTAGAGAGCTTAAGACTTCTTGAGTGTATTTCTAGCCTTTTCCATTGAATAAAGTAAGTCAGGTGGTGAGGTAGTATGTCAAAATGGAATAACTTTTAACATATTATTTGCAATAATTAATATAGTTAATAAAAGAAACTAATTAATTACTAGAGATGCTACAAAAGCACATACTTTCTCGCATGATTGAAAATAGTTACGTAATATTAAAATATTGTAATTTCTGCCATACTAAAACTCAGTTATAACTTGAAAAAAAACTAATTCAAACTAATCGTCTCTCGTGCTTATCTTCATTTATTTCCATTGTCAGGAAGAGTGGTCATTTCTTACTTTTAAAAATGAAACACAATCCTACCTTGATTACATTTGAAGAGAGCTTTCAATTTCTTAATACCTTAATCAGGGATTAAAACTTCTTGAAGTATAAAAGTGTGTTTGTTAGTACTAAGTTAAATTTTATTACCCATCCTTCAATCTATTTCCTTTAATATATATTATTATCTACATCATTCAGTTCTTATCACTGACAACAATGCGACAAATTCGAAGAATTTTGAAACCTCTGTGTTGCTATTTTCCGAACTGGCAACACCTAGAAGGGCGCGAAATTCGAATTTACAATTAATTTACTTTTTAGGAATTATCGAAAATGCCATCGCTACTATCTTTACAATTCTTTACTACACACGAGGATAAAAATAAAGGCAAAATCATTTGAAGCCGTTTCTGCGAAAATGTTTGGATTTAAAAGCGCCTATGTTTCATCTAAACTTTCGCAAAAAAATCTCATATTTTCGAGATATTGAGCTTGGCTTCTTTTGAAGCTATTTTTGACGAACACATTTAATAATGAAAACAAATCTTCAAAAGTTGCTGAAAGACGTCGAAAAAATTTTGAAGTTTTGTAATTTTCGAAAACACAGGATTTTTTACGAACATGAGGTCTAAACCATTCTCTCATACGTCCTTCACACTATCGAACAACAAAATTTAATCAAAAAAGATGGAGACAAGTTTTGAAAATTTTGAAAACATCCCAGGGCTGTAATATACCACCCAAAATTAAAATATTGGTTTCAAATTCAAGGGGACGTGACATCAGCCATGTCAATTGGGAAATATCAATTTTGGAGAATATTGGGTGAACGATTTAACCGCTAGCATTGTTCATAGACAGACACAGCGAATGACTTTTGCCGTCATTCGATTTTTCATCATTCGATCAAGCACAACAAAACATGGATTCTGGGTACACCACGTGTTAGAGAATGTTTTTCTAAATTTAGCAACTGGATATATCTACTTTTTCGTTATCAGGACTTGGAAATAACAGTTTCTTCTGCCGAAAATTAGCCGTTTTCCCCGAGGCATTACATAACTTTCTCTTTTTAACGGCGAGAAAGTAAAAAAGTAATGATAGATAATTTTGAAACTTAATTCATCAAGATTTAGCGTTGTACATTTTTTCCAATAATTCTTTTGAATTATTTCTGCGACAATTAAGAGTCTTGCATAAGGATATACAGAACTCACTATAAATTAACTAGGTTTTGGAGGTAATTTAATTGTTATTTCAAAAATCATTACATAATTGCTCTCGACTCGCAGAAACTACAACACGCGTATTTACAAGAGTACATCTTTTGAAATCACGAAACAACATACATTTTTCTTAATATTATTATAAATTATTCCAAATAAATATTATTGTTATAAATTACTGTGAATCAACAAATTAAAATAAATTTTAAACTCAGCATAAATTAAAAATTCTTCAATCGGAAACACTAAACTTATTGCCATTTTCATTAGAAATGTCCTTGTTGCGACCCTAATTCAATGTGAATATCAATCTCTATTAGTAAAACTGCCGAAATTGTACATAAAAAATATAGCAGTGACATAGAAATTTTGGAATGATTCACGTGAAGTTACAAATAATTATAAATTGAGAAATGTATTAAATTTTATCTCACCTTCTCACGGTTAAGGGCTTTACTAAAAAGAAAGTACTCACCAACCGAAGCCACACGTTGGACTTCATGATCTGGTTCTTTTCGTTCTGCAACACACAAAAATGAATAAGTTAGAAATTATGTTTTTTAAAAAAAATTACTGATTGAAAGTGCGACTAGTACATTCAAATGGCTTTAATTTGAATACACTTCAGACTGGCTTTACTCGTCTAAAATTGATGCTTTTTATGGTTCACATCTGGAGACTGACATATCTAAAAGAATATATTACACACTATATTTTGACATTCACTGAATCAAGCCTAAGGAATTAGAAAAGTAAAAGTGACCAATTATTCGCACAGTAAAGACGAAGGAATAAATGGATAACGGTGAGACAGAAGTCTCTATATTAACCAGATGGAGAGTCTTATGTATTAGCTACAGCTGCGCGAGAAATAGGCGAATAATAAACGTTTAAGAAGTCATCACTGCTATAGCAAGATCCTTAAATCCTAATCGAATAACCGGCTTCTGCCCCGTCTCTCGGATAGATCGCTTTCTGTTTGCCAATCGCGACCAAGGAGGTGTCTTTGGAAATGATAATTCCTTTTTCCGAATCTATTTAGCAATTTCTGAAACAATTATCTTATAACATGTATTTTGGTTCTTAGCAACTAAAACGCGTTCTGGGTGATTTTATACATGTACAGAGGTGATCAACATTAATACTGATTAAGAATTATCGAGTTTCGAGTCTTCGATAAGAGAAATCCATTGGTACAATATTTAGCCGTTTACCTTTAGTATATTATGGAAGCATCATAGATAACACACGTGTTTTTGCTTCTTTCAATAATACAGATAAGTACTACATGAATAAATCGCTGTGAATTAGGAGAATTATACCGCTTATTGTAATGAAACAAAACATTATACAAGTATTTTAATTGATTCTTTTTCATGTGAAATTCTCTGCTCGAAAATGGTCGAGTCAGGCAACTGTAAAATGTTTAATACGATCTTGCAAAGCACAAAAAAACCTTTTTAACATGAACATATCCGACGGAGGCGCCACGCTAAGCTAGTCCATTACATGAAATATTAAATTTGGACGAGTTATGGGGAGAATTAAATTAGGTAAGAAATAAACGACTGGGGTAAATTATTTTTAGCAAGAAATTGTAACTTTTATACAATGTGATGAGGAGAGTAAATTATTATAACCAGATGCAATGTGACAAAGAGGTTCACGTCACCTTGCAAGCAATTACTAAGGCCGTGCTTTGAAAGTAAATGCCTTTACAGAATTAATTAAATAGTGAAAAGGAGTAATAAATGAAAATTGAATAAATGCTTTATTTTATGTGGCGAGACTCAGGCCATGAGGCCTGCTCTTCTGTCTGACCACGCAAATTTTGCTCCGCTCCTTTTTTCCCAACTAGCAGACAAAGGAGTAATTTCTTGGGCGAGAAACAGGCGATTTGAATTTAGCTCAGAGGCGTCATTTAGGCTTGAGGATCTTTTACATGCAAGTAAATCTACTATTATGGGACATTCGGCTTTACTTCCCCTCTGAAGGTAGGCGTACGAAGGATTTTTTCGCCCTTAAAAATCCACGGCTTCGATCGGATTTGAACCCGCCAACTTGGGCACAACAGACCTATATGCTAACCGTTACACCATCGCCGCGCGGAAACAAAGGAATTGTTTCAAAACAGCTGGAAAATAGATAATGACGATGAAATGTACTGCTATGTCAAAGAAAAATGAGGCGAGGAATATAACGCTAAATAGTCAATGTTCGTAGACAAACTCCATAAAAGTTCTGATCATGGAAATATGTCTTTCGAAGGTAAGTAATGTTTTGTTGAAAAGTATCAATATCTAATAACCTATCAACTATCACCCTGAAGCTAAAAACATGAAGCAAGGCTTTCGAAAAAGATTTAGGCAAAAGCATTCATAGCAGGTTGGTTTCCATAAAAGCAAAAGTCGAGAATCCTATCAAGAGAGCATCGACAACGATACGACAATTTGAATTTAAAAAAAAACCTTTCCAACATTTTTACAACCCCGAAGACACGATAACATCATATGCGCATGGCATCAACGGTCACGGACATGGTTAGAAAGGACATAAATAAATCTGCGCTCAACGTCCTTTCTTTTCGTGCAGGTGAACATGTCTTAACACTTCCTTGAGAGGGAAAACCGTATACATATACATTTTCAGGTAGCAGCTTTCTGAAATGGAAATGAGAGATTTGTTGCATGTTGGGCGATTGTCGAAACAGTTGTTTCGTGAGTGAATTTTAAGACACAATTCTAAACACTAAATAGGGATAATTTTTTTAAAAACACACAAGAAAATGACATAAAAAACGTTATAAGTAAAACTGAAGTCTTCTTGTGAATTTCGCAGTATATGTCGATATGACACACACGCGATGACGGAAATACGTATCTGTTATCACTTTAAAACTGAAAGATAAATTTATTGCATTATTGTGCTAAGGAAAGTTAATATCCAAAATTTTACTTCATTGCAAAATTGGATTAAACATATTTAAAAGAAACGTTTTCAAACTCTTTGACTTTGATACATTCATCTGTCCCAGCCAATCATATTACTGGAAAGGTCAACATTCAAGTTTTTCGTTCGGTTTAATGTAAATAAGGCGAGACGTATATTTCGCTTAGGTATGAGGAGAAAGAACTAGAAAACCGTGGCTTGGAAACGCCTTCAAGCGCAGTGAGCAAAATTGTGCGCAGGTGACTTGGCGACTTGTGACAAATAGACAGCGCGTTTCGTGGAGAGCGCCCATTCGTGACGTTGATTTTGGGCTCAAAAGCCGCCGCGCCTCCGAGAGATCGATCGACGGGCGGATTTCGCCGCGAGTTGCAGCCGCGAATTGTGCGCGACGGCAGAGGCAGCTACAGGTGCGAGCTGCCCCTTCCACGACCGCCCAACTACGTCCGCAGTCCACTTCATTTCCTGCCCAGCCCGCGGCGGCGGCCGCCCCTCCCCTCCCCCAATCCCTTCTGCGCCACCGCTACCGTCATCCCCCTTCCATCTGCTCGTGACTCTCTCGCCACCGAGCGGAATTAACGCCGTTCACGCTCATTTCGCCTTTATTGTCCGCCGCGTTCATATTTCCGCACCGAGAGATATTTTTTAACAAGTTGACTTCAGCATCTAATTAAGAATGTACCGTGCGCTGAAAGATATTAAAAAGAAATTTCAATTAAAAAACGCGACGCACAGCTCATTCTTGCGTCAAAGCGCAGGTCGACGGAGCGACGCGCTGCCGGGCAATCGGCGCTCGTTTTCCGCGCTGGCGCCGCCCTCATCTTGCCCGCTGGATGACGAGATCCGGCGCCGACCTACCGTCGGGTATCTGGGTTTCCCCCAACGAGGTATCTTCCACCAGCGGGGCACCGCCCCGGCCGGGACAAGCTCCAAGCTCCTGACCGGTCTCCCGGCATGTGTGATAGTGTAGTGCATGTTAGTGTAAGTGTGAGTTAGGGGTAAGAATAGAACAGAAAATGGGAAGGAAAGATCGCGCGCGGTCCTTGGCTCGTTTGGTTGAGTACTGCTCCGACATTCGCCTGGTATTGATCGGAGAAACAACGGGAATATACCGTTTAGAGCAGCCGGCCTATAAAATTATGCTGCTGACAACGATAGATATCGATCTAGCTATCTGGCTGGTGTCGAAAATCCTGTCGCCGTCGGGACTCGAACCCCATAGGCACCGCAACGTGTTGTTCGTTGAATGCCTCACTTGATGTTGTTCCTTCATGAGCCAATCACCTCTTCATTAAAGAGTTCTCTTTCACCCTCAAATACTTATATGGAAACATGTAAAGCATGGAAGGAACTGGGATATCCAACATGAGAAATTACAATTCGATTTCATTATTTTTCAGTTAGTGCTATTAACCAATTCCGACTCGGCATCATCTGCTAAATTTTCTTTTGCAAATCATTCCTTTGATCTTAAAACAGTTTAAAAACTAGAATGGATACAGCATATACGTAAAATTATCAGATCGACTACTTTCGAGAAAAGAGGTTTCACAACATAAAAGTATTAAATTACCGGCTATTACTAAACATTATGGATCAAAATAGCCTCGCTTGTTCAATTTAGAAACACAATTATAGACATTGGGTGACAACTGGTAAGTGAAGAAATTATTTGCGAAAGATATATAGGCTCTGAAATATAAACATTACTTTTAAAGCATATTATTTCAAGGTATCAATGGAAAAACATGGAAAGAAAACTTTTCTGTAGGTTCAGAGAAGTTTTGACGAAGTTCATCTGAAAATATTTTGTGCTAATAATAAAAACAGAAAACTACAAACGACATACAATATAAAAATAATTCATTCCAGGTTAGGAGTTCAGATAAGTTAGATGTTTTGATTTGGTTATCTTCCATGTGACACATGTATTCAGTTTTGGGGCTAAAAAGCTCTTTTCTCACTGAAGAATTGCAAATCGGTTTACTTAGTTCTGTATAAATGTTCTCAAGTGTTGTTCAATTTAGAGTATATTTATTAAGAGTGTTTTAGAGAACGATTTGCGATTGTTAAATTTTATATAATTGAAAATAGCATTTACACTTATTTAAACTGTTACTTATTTTAGTCTCTCTTATATATCTACTTTTCACTAAGCCCAGTGTATTAGATAACACTTTCTCGTTGGAAGTTCATCATAAAATATTTTCTCAGAATTTAAAAAGAAAACCTTTCTGATTCTTATGGTTCAAGTTTGTAAACTGTTAATTATTTAAGATTCTGCTTTGTTTAGGTAAGTTTCTTCATGAAAAGATTCAATAAATATTTATTTATTTTCAAGTACCATATTTTTCTGTTAAAAGTTTCAGTATCCTTTTCACCGAAGAGAATATCTTTTAATACAAATGCAAGATCTGTTATTTGCATTCTTTTCATCAATGGAAAGGTGCGGGTAATTAAACTTACATGAATAGAACGTAAGAAATAAATACATTAGGCAAAAAATGTAATGAATTCAAATATCGAATTGTAAAAATGAACATATTTAGTATACCATTACACTTTCTAGGATAAAAAATGTTTTCTCTTGTTTTGCATTCGCGTTTGTCCTTCGGAGAGCCACAAAGCGCGCCATTCCCCACATAGGCCAAGTGACCTGGCATCGTGGCTCCTCGCCCTCGCTCAGCCCATCTTGCTGCTACCGACGCCGCCCAGGGAGGGCGTCTGGCGTAATGAAGCTGCGAGTGCCTTGATTCGAGGGCCATCGTCGCGATGGGCGGCGGCGGCGGCCTGGCGGGGGCTGAGCAGCGCGGCCGAATCCCAGGTCGGGCGGCAACACAGGCATCGAATGGGGCCAGAAGAGGCAGAGATAATAAAGAAAGAGGAGGGGAAAATAAATCTGAAAGAGGAGAAATTAGAAAAACAAACAAATAAAAGAAGTGTGAAGAAAAATAATTATGAAAGCGGTGCAAAAAATGGGGAAAGGAAAGAAGAAATGGGCAGAAAAATGAAGAAAAAGGATGAAAAAGACTGGAACAATCATAAGAGAAAGAACACAACAGAAAAATGGAAACAGGAGGAAGAGATCAAGACAGAGGGGAAGAGTGAAAATGGAGGAGAAAAGGGAAGGAGAGAAGAAGGATGGAAGAAACAAAAGGGTTTGGGTGTGGAAAGATGTAAAGAAAGCAGGGAAAGAAAGGTGAGAGGGAGACAAAATGATGAGAAAGAAGAAACCAAAAAGAAATGTTGAATAAAATGGACAAAGAAATGGTTGTGAAAGAGCGGGCGTTTGGGGCATATAATAAGGGAGAAAAGAGGGCGCAGGGCAGGGCCAGCATGGGCGGGGGGCGATCGCTCAGGGGGAATATCCGGCAGTTGGCAACTCCGCGGGACGCGCAGGTCGATACCCGACGTCGGACTCGGAGTCGGAGTCGGAGTCGAGCGCGCGCGTCGGCGCAGGCGGGGAGGAGGAGGGCGCATTAAAGCAACGGAATTACGCCGAATAACGGAAATGAAAGACGGTTAAGACAAAGGATGAAATTGGTGAGAGAAGCTGAAGTAAGTAAATATCAAAACGCGTCCGAAAAAGGTAAATATAAGAGAATAATGTGAAAAATTAAAAGTTAATGAAAAGAGAAGAAAATATGTTAAAATTCTACAAACGAAAATGTGCTTTTTGATTTGAATATTGGAGTAATTATCGAAATGAAAAATGAATGGAAGGCAAATTTACAGAAAAAGATACTGCAAGAATAAGATATAATATAGAGATAATATGACAGAAAAAGAAATGAAGGACATAACTGGCGAATGTCACATAGATAAAGAAATTTGAATTGATAAGCGAAATAGCGCAGAGACAACCTACCAGAAAAAATAAGTTGCAATGGAAATAAGATGAAACCGAGTGAAGCAGTGTAGAGCATCGTCTAGAGCTGAGAAACGGGCGTCGAGAGATGCCAAGCCACTGAAAGGGACTCGAAGGAGCCAAATGGCACAAAAGGCGAGGGGAAAGAAGCCTCGTGGGTGCATCATGAGCTTTGAAAGTGCAGCGTGGAAAACAGAGGAAGAGCTCTGGTGAAATAAGTAGAGGGGATTTTAAAAAGGTGCGAAACGTGGAGTATCCAGGCTGCACGAATCTCACGGAGCTTGCACAAGGACGAGAGGGAAATTGTGCGAGGATGTTTGAAGAAGAAAGTCGTTCATTAAGTTCTTTCTTAAGGAATCAGTTGCAGGACGGAATGACATCGTATTGAACAGATGCGATACAATTATGATGTAACGGTATCGATACAACAATTGACTGATTTTTACAGAGAAAGGAAATTAGAAAAAAATAAGGCAGAGTTAAAGGTTCTTAAATAAAACATTTAAGAGACGAGATAACATTTAATATTTTGAAGAAACCTCAAGTATTCTGCAATAACGAAACTGATGATAGAAAATTATTAGTGCAACGATGCCTCACGAAACGCGAGTAGCAAAAACAATTGAAGTGAGTACGTCGACGTAAACGAGAGGTCGCCAGGTGAACCGAGCGCAGGCGGTCGGCGGACGAGCAGCGCCTCCACCTTTGCAATCTCCCCTCCGCCAGCTCCCAAGCGGACTTCTGGCCGCCGGCGACGCGATGCATTATGGGTGCGGTCGCTTCGAGAGACATTCGCCGCGCTAAATTGGACTGCTTCCTTTATTATTTACACGCGAAATGTGCTTCTACGTTCTCCGAAGGAATATTACAGCTGTCACGTTTCGGCTGTGTTGTATCTAGTAGTTACGTCTGGTTGTCGTTGATGGCACTTAGGTTAAAACACGTTGCTCCATGTTATTTATAAAAGATAGACGATAGGCTGTCAGCAGAACGAGAATTTCTAAGGAAACGAGATATTGCGAAGTTAATTCTTATGAGTGTGAGAATCAAAGCACTTTTTATTTACACATAAAACGTCCCAACGAACGAAACTTACATTAAAGAAAATACTTTCTTTAATTTCTTTATTTATAAAGCTGATCTTCTGTAAATTTGTTAAATAAAACTATATTTCAAATGTACAAGAGACCGAATGTGAAGCGTAAGTATATTTTATTTAATCGTAAACATGACTCTTTGGAATTCCGCTGAAATATATTTCGTTGACATTCAACGAGACATGACCTTAACATACTGTATGATAGCGCTTCACGGATTATATGGTATATGAAAATTAAATGAAAGATTAGATAGGATTTCTCAACTTCACCGTTATCTGTGAGATAATAACGAATCAAAAGTGAGATTTCGCAGCCTTTTAGATGCTACGCTCCTCTCACAATACCGGACTTGATATTGTTTCAAATATTAACACAGTAAAGCCATATCGTTAATATATTGTTGTATACACAGAATAATAATTTAGCATTTTTTCTACAGATGTATTCAAAGTTTTTTATTTGATACGTTTTGGGATTTTGCCGTCAACTTGTAGGAGTCAAATCGTTATTTCTAAGTGTTAGTAATCAAGCATGAATTCCTTTTTTTCTCTGAAGAGAATTACGAAATGAAGGTTTGTTCTCAGTTCAGACGCCAGTAGCGAAACATAGTTTGATGATGTAAGTACTAGACGACGTTATCCAGTTCTTTCGCACTTCTAGGATTTTAACGATCGCCTGGAGTTTCTGAGAAGTAGAGGCCCAGAATGCCATCGACGCTTCGTGGAAATGCGCCCTCGTATCCAACGCGAAACGACTGCAACAAAGTTGCGCAACTGAACTATGTTGTGTATGCAACGTTAACGGATTGTGGCTATAATTAAAGACGTTACAGGAATTTGTGCTGATATGGAAGAGAGTTTAAAAATGGGCAATTTTGCCCTCAAGTCACTCAAAGCTCAATATTCGATTAATTAATAACATAGGGAGGTACTCCCCTAGTAATGAAAATGTTATGCATTTAATAATGGTACAATTTATACAACTTTAGAACGTTATCATATCAATTCTCTCAATACAAAATTATGGATACAATTATGAATTTATTATGGATACAATTATGAGGAAGAGATCTAAAGTATATTTTATTTCAGGATGCTTGTTTTCAACGAAAGCACTGAGGCAGTAATTATCCACGCTGCCTGTTTTTTAATATTGTATTTAACCAGATCACTGGGATTGACATTTTACAAGCGAATGTTAGCTTTTATATATGCAATGTAATGGATGGATGCACTACAGTAGTTTGAAGGTGCGAGGAACTGCGAATTAGCGCACCCTACCCCTATTTCTGAGGACTTCCTCATTAGGTATCTCTAAGACGACGTTACTGATTTTACGAGTTTGAAGGTAAGTGGATACAGTTTATGGGGGAAGGAACAGATCTTTTGGGAGGCGGAATTTGATTTTTGTAGGAGCAACGGTGGTTTTACCAAGGTTAAAGTGGCTGGTACTGGTGAACGTTTCGGAGGTTGGTGAAGAATTTGGACGACAGATAAAAAATGTAATTGTTAATTGCTTCTATGTCCAGTTCTTTATGTAGTTGTCTGTTAGTTATATACCAAGAGGCATTGGTAATTGTGCCGTATCTCTATACTTTGGAAGGCTCGCAAAGGCTTCAGAGCGGAAGAAGCGGCTCCTCTCCACGAAAGGGCTGCGTAAGTTATTGAAAACCTTAGGACTCATTTATAATTAATTAGTAACTAATCAGAGAATTTTTAATTTCTAGAGATGATTTTCTATTAGATGCGAAGTCGCAAAAATAATGAAAATTGAGATTTTACGTACGTGGTGTTACGATTTGTCATCTAACAAAACTGAGTGAATGGTGCAAGCATGGAAAGCTGCCGAAGCCGACGCAGCCGAAGCTCGAAGTCGCGCCTCCTGCGCTGCGGATGGGAATGAACACAGCTGTGAGTGAGCGTTCGGTGATTGTGGTGCGGTGGTTGAGGTGCAATAGTCTACTATTTTTCTTATTAAAACCATTGATGTTTTTGGATACCGATACTTTAAAGGTAGTTTAGTGAACTTTAAAATAAAATTCGTGAACAACAAAATTTAATTTGGCATTGACCGTGTTCATTATTTTATAATTATAATTTAAGTGATAACAACGCCAAGAATAATAATGGGCGAAACTAAGCGTGGTGGCGCCATGCTCTCTCCAGGGCCAGTCTTCAGTTCGCCATTGAAGGATGCGGCCGCGGAAGGATGGCAGGCGCCCCCCGCGCCAACCACTGCGCCAACCGCTTCGCCACCTGCGGAGCGCGACACAAGACGCACGAAATACTAGGAGGTAATGCAAACAGCGTTCCTTTGGCTCACTATGTTACCAAAATTTATTATTTCATATTTTCACTTCTACAAACTTGTAATTATGGGAATTTTTCATTCACAGAGTAATGATCAGAAACAAAACCATCGTACACAAACCATCGACGTTGAAATGACGTCGCAGCTGGAGGCGCGGCCAGGGCAGCCCTTGCGTGCAGTACCCAACTTCAGCCGATGAGCTCCAAACACCGGTTTATGTCACAATATCAGCGGGACTTTTAAATGCAGCCAGATACAAAAATGATCGACTCGTTACAAGGCATTGAAACATATTTACAAAGCATATCTTTTAAATATTGTATCTCGTACACCTTTATTGTTGTTGGTTGTTCCTGTTGAAAACACTAGTTACTTTGTACCACTTTCAATAAACACGCAACATGGCGTCCAGAGTCTGGCCTGGCTCTTCAAACGAAGTGCTCGTGCTGTGGTCACGAGTTTCCTGACGCAAATTGGTGTTGCGCGGAAGGAGCAAAATCGTATCCCGGAGGAACTCCCTCCTCGTATTTTCACCGTGGGTGCGGTGGTCGGGCGACGCAAGGGGACGGGCGTGGGACGAGGCCAGCGGGGGCGAGGAGGAGCGGGGTGTAGGGAAGGGGAGGGAGAGGCGTGGCGGGGCGAGGTGGGGCTTTTCGGTGTAGAGGGGCGGGGTGGAGCAGCGGGGCGTTGTAAACAAAATTCTTAAAATTTAGAATGGATGATCACATGAATGATTCATTCCTTTTCCTCACGAATAGATGGTGATGATAAGTATATGGGAGATGCCGGGTACTTCATCTCGAATTATCTAATAAATAGCAGATTGCAGCAGCAAAAGTGCTACTAAACAAAACCACGCTAGATGGTTTTCTAAAACGTATTCCTTACACTGCTCAAGAATGACAAATAAAATACTCGTTGGTGGAAACCAAAGTAGAGTAATTTTGTCATTAAATTGAAACTATTTTACTTCGCACACTCCTTGCACTTAATGACCCATTCCATTTAGAAACTAAACGAGAGAAATCCACTTGTAGTGTTTTATTTGATCTAGCATCATCTGTTGGTGAGGTTTTTAAATACTTCGCCAAGATAATGTTTAAATTGCGTAACCTTAGTAAGCAACATGTGTCGTGTCGGAGTCAGATCAATGAGGACAGAGTAAGATGCTATATCGCTTTTGATATTAAAATTTGCCTATTTAATTATTTGAAGATTCATCTTCGTACTGTTTTAGCTAAGTAATCTTTCCTTGCGTAATCCACTGATATGAGTAACAATCTTCATTGTATTTTGTTTCAGGCTTGAATACTTGACTGGATTGCTTTGTTTTTTAGTTTTATTAAGGCACTTTCGTTGATTTTTTATCACTGCTCAAACAGTAAAAATGTCAATTAACTTGCGTGATTCTTTAATTCTTGTGATAAATATCTACGTAAATGTAGCTTTACCAAAACTACAGACGGGCTGTAGAGTTGCATTAATGCTCTTTAAGTATAAATGCAAATCTTGATTGAAGAAGTATATCATCTTGGTGTGAAAATATTTCGTATATGCTAAATCTAACCTTTTATTTTCATCCTATCATTCTTCTATTAGTAATTTCTACAACGAGCTATTAGGAAGAAGGAAAGAGACGGTGGCTAGGGAGCTAATGGCATTTGTGTGTTTGGTTTCCATGGTTGACTCTGTCTCTTTCATTTGCACAAGACTTCTATATTTTAACAAAAATAGTCTTAACAAAAACTGTAAAAGCTTAGAGTACACCTATTCGATACACCGTACATAGTTCTTTTTTATTTATTTGAAGAAGCTTTCTAATATCGATATAACATCGACCTATCTTCATCATTAATTTAACAATTGAAAATATTGCAATGATATTAATGCCTTCTTTAAGATATTACAGCACTAATAACGTCTTTGTAAGCTGTCTTCAAACAGAATTGAAAAAAACCAAGCCATTTAAAAAATGTTATGGTCTTCATGCAGCTTATTTTGTTATTCATTTATTTGGTTCATTAGATAGATTTAAAAGAGCTCTAAAACTGTTAAGAGTACATTGTTCTTGACAAACAAAGAATATAAAAAAGTTGTAAAATATCAATGGCGGCCGCTTTCTTGGAACCTTTCATATCTGCTTTATCGTACGCAATGACAGAGAGGGTATTATAATTTAGTCGGTACCTGTAGATTGAGATGAGATAAAAAATCAGATGTTTGAATTTTTCATTAAAAATTAAATTAATTCATTGATTTTTACTTTTTCCTTATTTCTTGGTTATTTAATGAAACCATAGACATCTTTGCATGGCCATAGGCTGTGTAGTTTTCTTTCAGTTTCTGTGCGCATTGAAAATTAGTAACGCGAGTATAGAAGATGAAGTGTTTAAATAATGATTAATTATTTCGAGATTCCTGGAGCATCTATAGTAATTAGTCTCGTAAGTGTAGTGTTTGTTAAATATCAAGGGGTAGCAGGGTTGCTTTGCCGCTGGAATATGGTCTCCGGATCCGACCTACCTGGCGACTTATGCTAATTTCGCACATCCAATATTCCCGCCCAGTCGGAGCAAACTGTAAGCAAGCGACTGGTCCTTCGACTTGAGTTGTAGTGTAGTGCATGCATGAGTCTGTGCAAGGGTAGGGAATGGAACAAGGATGAAAAAAATGACCCGGCTGACCGTGGAATTTTTGTTTAGGTACTGCTCGATCATTACCCCAATAGTGAACCGAGAAACCACAGAAAACTACCGATCAACACAGGAGGCTGCGAGTATTCTCCAGCAAGGGGTTGAATTCGCTCCAGCTCCCTTGGCAGAGTCGAAAGTCTGCCATCGCGGATTCGAAACGTGCGGTCAGAATTGTTGCAGTGCCAAGATGCGTAGACTTCGGCTTCTTTAGACGCTCATTATTATCTAAACACACATATATGTGTAAACGAGATGTATATATTTAATATATATAGCACAAAAATGGTTGAATTGGCGATGATATACCTCATTAATATTTATGCAGAAAAACAGATGAAACACAAAATTGATTTTGACAGTTACTGAACAGAATTACATTAAAAATTAAAGGGATAAAAAGTCAAAATAATTGTAACAGCTATTTGAAAAAAGAAGAGAACCAATGTTTGTAGACCATATTTGGTAAGTTCTTTAAAATAGACTTTAAAATGAATTTAACATTTACTTACAAAGGAAGGAAAGAAACTTGTTAGTGTGTACGACTGCATCATGGTACTATGTCTATTTAACTTGCAAAGGAAGAGCATATCTGTTTGATTTCAAAATTGTTGAAAGCGGAAAAGGGATTTTAAAAGAAGTCTTTATATTTATATGTCCCCTTCAAGCGATGTAACTTCCATTTTGTATTTTTCTAATTGATAGTTGATAATCGCGTTCTACAAGTACTAAAAGCAAAAATGTTGTAGTTATTCGTAACTTATCAAGTATAGACATGGATTATGGCTTCACTATGAGAGGATTTTGTATCTAAATTTATCAATTGAATATATCTACTTTTTCGTTACCATGGCGTTGTAATATGAGTTTTTCTGCCAAAAATTCGCAGTTTTTTCGCGCAGAAGTACATAACTTTCTCTTTACTCGTAAACAGAAAGTACTGTAATGTACTGTGGGAAATAGTCTACGATTTAATTTTCCATTTGTTTGAGATTTATGTTATTTTGTTGTTCCCAAAATTATCTTTTAAACATTAATTTAGAATGTTGACTTGTATTATCTACTTTTGGTTATTTTGTCCTTTTAATTTAGCATATTTGAAAAAAGATTATGCAAAGGCGGCGGGGTTAGCTACATTTGATATTTTCTAGATAATTTCGTTTCTTATCAAAAGAAGCGTATCTCTATTTAGGTCCTTATACTAATATAATATAAATACAAATATAAGTGAGTGTATATAAGTGCAATGTCGATGAATCGTTTGAAACATCGGATGCGACTATAATTTCATGAAATGAATTCCGTTTTTAAAGTAATGTGAATAAAAGAATTTCTTGCTACAGTTAACAACAAGAAACATTTCGAGATGTTGGTAAATATAAAGTATTTCAATTGGATTTCCAGAAAAGTGTTCACTCGCAGTATTCAGAGAATAGTGATTGTATTGCGTCAGAATTAGTAAATCTCCATTTTTCATTCTTATAAGTCTTAAAGAATAAGTACTGAACGACATGAAACAAAATTTTCGGGAACATTCAATTTTCCATAAAGGGAAGTGGTTGGTTGAGTGGTTGTTAATGATTACGGGCGCATCAACTACTGAGTTCTTGTACGTGTAGTGCATGACTTTTCCACGGGAGGAGGCGGTCAGGGGGGTCTTACCCCGCTCAACCTACCGTCAGCTAGCGAGGTTTCCCTCAACCAGGTATCTCCCACCAGCGAGGCATAGCCCCAACCGGGACAAGCTCGAAGATTCCGATCGGTCTCCCGGCATGCGTGGTAGTGTAGTGTTGGTTGGAGTAAGTGTGTATGTAACAAGTCAAAGAAGAGGAAGAAAAGATTGCGCGCGGTCCGTGATCCGTTTGTTACGGTACTGCTCCGGCATTGAACTGTTGTTGATCGGAGAAAACACAGAAAACTACGAATCATAACAGTCAGCCTCAATTCTCAATAATTCACTTTCTTTCGTGACATACAATCAGTAACATTTCAGTCGCTTAAACCTACGAGAGCAGTAGTTGACTAGCCGCTGTCCAAAATCTTGTCAGAACTTGAACATCTCTTCTTGTGCAAAGGTATTGCAAAACTGAAGCTAGATTATATATATATATACTTGCGTGTTTATTTGAAAGTGGTACAAAGTAACTAGTGTTTTCAAACAGGAACAAACAACAACAATAAAGGTGTACGAGATAGCAATATTCTAAAAGATATGCTTTGTAAAATATGTTTTCAATGCCTTTGTAACGAGTCGATCATTTTTGTATCTGGCTGCATTTAAAATCCCGCTTGATTATTGTGACACAACCGGTGTTTTGGAGCTCATCGGCTTGAAGTTGGAGGTACTGACGCAAGGGCTTGCCCTGGCCCAGCGCCTGTCCGAGACTGCGACGATCCATTTTCAACGTCGATGGTTTTGTGTTACGATGAGTTTTTGTTTCTGATCATTACTCTGTGAATGAAAAATTTTCCCCATAATATACAACGTTTGTAGAAGATGACAAATATGAAATAATTAAAATTTGTAACATAGCTGAGCCAAAAGAACGCTGGTTGCATTACCTCCTAGTATTTTTCGTGCGTCTGGTGTGTGCGCGCTACCGCAGGTGGCGAAGCGTTATTAGCGCAGTGGGTTGGGCGCGGGGCGCGCCTGCCATCTTCCGCGGCCGCATCCTTCAATGGCGAACTGAAAGACTGGCCCTGGAGAGAGCATGGACGCCCCACCACGCTATTAGTTTCGCCATTATTATTCTTGGCGTTGTTATCCTTTAAAATTTATAATTATTAAAAATAATGGAACACGGTCAATGCCAAATTAAATTTTGTTGCTTCACGAATTTATTTTAAAAGTTCCACTAATCTACCATTTTAAAAGTATCTGGTATCCAAAAAACATCAAATGGTTTTTATAAAGAACAAATAGTAGGGACTATTGCACCACAACCACCGCCACCACAACCACCGCACCAAACAATTCACCCGAACGCTCACTTCACTAGCTGTGTTCATTCCCATTCCCGCAGCTGCAGGAGGCGCGACTGTCGAGCTTCGGCTGCGTCGGCTTCGGCAGCTTTCCAGTGCTTGCACCATTTCACCAGTTTTGGTTAGATGACCAAATATATCTACCAACGTACGTAAAATCTCAATAAAGTAAATCAAATAATAACATAAATAAACCGCATGGCTCGCCCCAATATTGATCAACACATGGCCAAGAACACGTCTCATCCCAAAACGCCCACCAATATACCCATAGTTTCATCCCGAAACTAATTCCGAATGAGAACGCCCAGGCAGCACCCACCTTAAATCGCCTATGCGCGCTGTGGGGCGGGGACGAGCGGGGCGGGGCGGGCGCGGGAGCGAAGGGCCCACCGCGTCTCGCTTCCTGGAATCCCTCGGCCGTGGGCCGTTGACGCAGACCCGCTCGCGCGCTCCCCGGCGCTCACCACCTTCGCACTCCACCCTCCTCCCCGCCACACTCCTCCCACTCCCCGCCCACTTCCCCACTCCCCGTCCCTTCCGCCACCCTTCCCCCCCTTCCCCACACACACTCCCGCCCCTCCCCTGCCACTGCCGCCCTCGCACCGCTCACTCCACGCCCCTTCCCCAACCCACTATCGCCGACGCCCTACCCGCGGCCACCCGCTTCTCCCGCCCCGCGCTTCGCCCAACGAGCCTGAGGACGACGTCCGCGAGGCTCCGCGGGGAAAATATTTCACTATGTCAAACAGTTGTTCAACTTATTGCAATGCACATTTTTTGTCAATAATGTAAATATGTAATTTTATATATATATATATATATATATATATATATATATATATACACATATTACATATGTATACATTATATATGTATATTATATATATATAGTATAGTATATATAG